>JAHZMV010006630.1:0-17729 GCA_027743765.1 Coecobrya sp. COE2
AGTTTCACAAATCATTGAAAAAATATTGTTATATATATGATTATTATATAAAAATGATTATATAAAAATGATGGTATTCTATCCATCTATCTAATATATCACTTATATACGTCTTGCTTTGCTGGATGTATGTATGTATACAAAAAAATCTTTCCTATATTACTTAACTATATAGAAAAATATTTGGGAGTGTGGGAGGCAAAAAAAGTAGACTATTTGAGAATGATGATACTTTTTTCTACATTACAATTTTCCATCCCGTTTTTCTTACTATATAAATTTAAGCACCGCAGTCGGCTTTTCTGCCTACAAATTCGTGAAAATATTACTTATATACAATATATCTATATAAAAATATCTATGAAAAAAATGTTATATGATATACTATGAAATATCAATTGACGAACCACTGAATGACGAGCTAATTTAAGATTTTACAGTTTTACTATAGCCTAGTCAAGTAGCGGTACACAGAGAAAAAAGGTATCATTTAAATAAGAAGAAAATGAGGTAGTGAAAAAAACTAATATCTTTGTAATCGTTACAAAAATTATTATGTCGTATATAAAAAAGCATGCTCGTTGCAATGCCTGTTATAATTGCATATTGTTGTGTATATGCTCTATTTAAGAAATGTTTGGTGTTTGAGCAACGTTAAAATCAACAATTTCAATGGGACTGTCGTTGCGGTAATCAGCAGTTTCGTGTAGTATTCTTCTGTAGCATCGTAAAAAATCAGCAAACGGTAGGTATTATAATAACTTTGGAAATTATTCGCGTTATAACATTAATTATGTACGTTTCACTTAGTAAATAGAATTCAAACGCAACGCAAACAGGTTAATTGGTGATTTCGTCTCGCAACACGTTTTTAATATTTCAATATTTGTTTCATATGAATGCTTACTTATTATTCCTAGTTTCCGTAACACATACATCACATACATACATATATAATATATATATATATACACTCACACAGGATTAGATTTTTTAAAGAAAATAATCAATGTGTAGTAAAAGTTACTCGGTAATTATTATTATTATTATTCCTTTACAATTAATATTGTGCAGGTATACGCTCGTTCCGATTATAAGTACTTTATATATTATGTGCTCGTTTTTATTTTAAACTCTGTCTGTTCAAATGATACATTATTGCATTATATGTAGTCTATAGTGCAAGAAGAACACATTAAGTTGATACAAAAAAATGAAAAAAAAAAATTGTACTAGAAAACGTTACTTTATTTAGTTTATTTAAGTTTGTCGGTGGTTGTCAGCATTTAATTGCTATGGAAAGGTATAATTATTTGGATTTTGGATTTCATATCTTTGGATGGAATTTTAACGCAAAGCAGCGGGTTACGAAGACAAATTCGGGTGTTTTTTTGTAGTACTACTGTTACGGTTTATTATATATTATGCAAAATATGTGTATGTTTAGTTCGCTTATTTTAGGGAGTGAATTACTCGTCGACTTATCGATGAGTAGTCATGGGTGATGCATGTGAGAAAAAACAGTTTAATTATGCATGCTTGTGGTAATAGCATGTTGTACATATATTATATTTCTATAAATGTTTATTCATTTATGTATTTCGCTGGTTATTTTAATGCTAATTTGCAAGCATATTTTTAAAACGATCCTTATTTTTGTTTTTTTCTGTATGTATGTGCAAATATAATTCATGAATTGTATGCCAACGTTGTGTAGAGAAATTAAAAATGTTCGAAGAGGTGTAATAAAACATTATAAGTTTAGCAATCGTACAATTTGATTCTTTTTTGTGTTTTCTTGGCAATTATTTTATTAGCAAATCGAATAGCATTCTCGTTCATATCATCCATCATTGTCAATTATTTCCAATACGTGTATAATTCTCATGCAGCCGTTTTTCTTTGGGACACGTGTACAAGGTAATTTATTTTCGGCGTCGACAATTCAATGCGAACTTGAACTAAAAACAGTGACATTCAGTGAAAGACCGTTTTGTTCTAGCCATCTGCTTTATTTACATATATGCGCGTATTCCTGAAAAATACGTAATATGGGCAACATTATATTCACTTCAAGTGTTTGTTTTTGACCTTTATTTAGCAATGCTTCGTTTTTTTTTTATTTCAATGCATTATAAAATTTGTTTATTTGATACTTATTTTCTATTACAAATTCTACTAAATTTATTTTTACTGGATGCCTTCAGATATAAAATGTTATCTGAACGCCTACCGTAGTTGCTAAATAATAAAATGTTAGCATTTCGCTTGGATATTTCCGATAAACATCAAAAGGTGAGTTTACATAATGTTTAAAAATTCTGCCACTCATGTGATTTTGGCTAGGTAGACTAAAATGAAATTCGCCTTACAAATTTCGAGGATGTGTCATGAATCCAGAGGGTGACACCTTACGCCTACGTTTTCTTCTTGTAAAAAACTAAAATTGCGTTGTGCTGTCATTATGACATATAATAATCATGCAACTATAATTTATGTATGTATCTATATAACTGTAGTTTCTATCTGGTTGCCTCTTAGTTAATATTTTAAGGATTACTTTCTTGAAACGATAATTCAAACCCTTCGAAAATCAGTTCCGTAAGAAACTAAACGAAATTCGTTTAACGAATGTTTCCGTTGCATATTTATAGTTGAACTTGAAACGATTGCCCATGGAAATTTTATGGGAGAACGAAGTAAAGTCGTAAGGGTTGCTGAAAACAAAAAATCTAGATATTACTTTGGATTTCCCCAAGCTTTTCTATCTCAAGGACAGAAAGTTTTGGTCTTATGCAGTTACGTAGCATCACTTCAATTAATAACGTCCAGTTTCATTGTTAGTTACTATCCCGGTTTTCCATCTATCAAAGAAAAACCAAATAGGAAGTCTACAATTCAAAAAGTATCTATTAAGACTATTGCTTCGTAAAACTCATTTATCTCCTTTGTCTGTTGTTACATAAGACTTTAAATTTAAGAAAAGAAAATGTCTTATCAACAACATGTAGGGACAAGATTATTAGGCAACACCATAATTACCTAGCCTGGATGTAAAATCTTGGATGAAGGAATTTCTCATATTTTGGGGCTACTTGAGGTCATTTCAACGACAATTTTCAACCACTCTGCAAAGCTAATAATAATATGCCTATATAACAAAACACAAAAAGTCATCACAAGAAACTGCGATAAATAACTGTAAATTTGAGTGCTGCTTTTGATTAATGTTTTCCGTATCAAAGGCATTAGTTTTCAGTGACAGCGTCAGCTCCATAAAATTTGCACAAATAATTCAGCAAAACTACAAAATATTCTTTCAATTACCTGTTATGTAGTGATAATGGTCTGTATTGCGTCACTTTTAGAATTCAAATAATACTCAATACACCTATCCTAATGTTGAAGCATTCGCAGTTTGGACAAAATTTTGCGCACAAATATGCAGTTCATTTTTAGACTTTTGTAATTTATTTGAGACATTAAATTGAATAACGGCATGATCTTCATCAGCTTGTACAGAACATGATGGAACTCTTCATTACTGACAGTTTACTTGTACATTAGTGAATGCAAAATAACAAAAAAAGAGAATTACTTCTGGAATATATGCTCAAGATATGTATTTAATGAAATTTTAGTTGACTTTATAGACTTTATAATAACGAGTGAAAGCTGCAATTGCATTGGAAAGTCGATGTGCGATGACGATGATAAAATGGAAAAAGCATGAATTTTATTTTGTCAGAGAAAGCCCAACTTACTCATCAGTTCAACATGTAGTTCCAGCATTGTCAGAAGAGTATAAAATACCAAGTACAAAATAGCAATGTTACCTGCAACCATACCACGCTAATGCGAGCAGGCGTTTCTGGACATATAAAAGCTCTCAAGTCTGTTCCAAAGAGCTCAGTTTGCCGTGCGGGTTGGAAGTTCCAAAAGCAGATAGATAGTGAGTCTTCTTGAGTGAAGTGAAGTAACTAGACATTGACCATCAACGCAATCAAGTTGCAAGTCCAAGCAAGCCAAATAATATATTATAGCGATTAGGAGACAAACCAATACATGACACTCTCAGCAAGCACTACAAGAAACTAGCAATTAGTAATTATCTAGCGACACGTTTATCCGGTTGGAGAGTTCTCATTATTTTCGACTAATTTCTGGTTACTACAAACTTTTCTAAACATTTTATGTGTTTCTTGGCTATACAAATACACCATTTCGTGGATATAAATTATTCTATTTTGAGTTAATATTATTGGTGGTAGCTATGGAGGTAAATGTATTGTCAAAGAGACCGGACACGGTGAATCAAGAACTGGGTTCCTTGGACTTAGATAATATTCCTCCGATCCCACACATGGTCGTTAGAGAATTTCCCACGATGCATTCAGATCCAATCACTCAGCATCATCATCAAAATGGACTCCAATTGCACGTCAATGATGAAGTGAACAATTATCGCAACCACAGTGGAGTGCGCAACAAAACCAGTAGGGCAGATAATAGAAGTGGGCACAAAAACCTTCGAAGTAGTCATTTTAATAACAAGTCTCATGCTAATGGGTTCTCCAATTCCTCTGAAACTAAAAAGTACAACGGTAATAATAATACAAGTTTTAGTGCAAAGCCGGTGCCTGAATTAAATAATGGAAACTTATTAATTGGCAATGATGTCGATGCGCTAGCTGACACCTTTACCATTTCCAACAAGACAGATCACAGCTACCAGCAGTTTATGTCTCAACTTGGACATGTCGCCTATCAGAAGCCAGGTAAGCTTTTGTAAACAGTTTAATGTAGTACATACATGCTCATGGATAATGCCTGAAAGTTAGAGATTTTCTAGGAGAATCCTTTGTAAATGAGATTTTGTCAAATGATTACGTTATTGATGGAGAAAACTTTTATTTAGTTGAAACTATTGAAATTCAACGTTATATTTTGTTGAAACTTCCTAGGTGACAATATAAAAATGCTCATTTCTCAAAACTATAGAAGAATTACCTGTTTTTCTTCCATATATATTTCAATGTCATCACTCATTACGTATAGAGAAATTCACACAACGTATTAAAACAATATTAAAACAATGTGTGTATTTAACATCTAAACATTTGTAAGTTTATGCATAAGTCAAATATAAATTAAATCAATTGTCAATTACTATTTACGTATATGCAATAGGTTAATATTTATTTATGGCCAGAGCATTTAAAGCAATAATAAAATGCAGTTTCAATTTCAAACAAATCCAAATTTCATGTACTTTGTGTAACTTGCAAAATTTCCAAACAAAATTACATTTTAACTGCGGACAATTTTAGTGGTAAAAATCGAAGTCTTCGATTTATAAATATGTTTTGACAATTGAAAAAAATTCGATTATTCTTTTAATTTAAAAGCATTAGTTATAGAAGTAATGGGCAGCATGGTTGTAATAAATAGAATATAATTTTATTTCTATTTTCAATATAAATGGTTACACCACGCATAATTTGGTTTCCATCAAAAGAAGTAAATGCAAAAAAAAAACTTGACAAAAATCGTTGAAAGTCCGGTTAAGTAAAAAGGGGTCAATGTTTTCCTTTTGCTCAGTTGGCTGTAACGGTTTTAGGTAACCCATTCTCAACAAGAGGCATGTGGTTGAGAAAAACATCTTATCCAAAGTTACCAGTTAATTCATACTTAGCTATCTGATCACTAAGAAGATTAGATTATTATTCAAGAAGGCTAAAAGAGCTTTTGAATGAATATAAAACCAAATTACAAGTAGGCATGCAGGACTGTAAAATGTATTTGGGGCAACTTGAGACATGCATTTACGTCAGTGTTTATGATTCATTTAAGATGTGCGAAAACAAAATCCATATCATGCATCAGAATTTGCAAGGTTAGGGTTAGAGGTATTATTTTCGCATTTTTATTGGATAATTAATTATATTTTAAGGCATCCCACAACTGGACTTTGATACCTTACATGTAAAAAATGACAACAACACTAACTTGTTAAATAAGCGATATCGATAGCCTCTATTTCATGTAGTAAGTATGCTATTGATGTTTGTATAGCTCTCATTCTAGTGCTCGTCTACTAACAATATACAAGCGCTACTTTGTCCTCGTCCCTATTGCAAAATTATACTCACTATTAATATTATTATAATGCTTACACATGTCCATGTGTCGGAGAAAGGTGTTCGTTTTTATTCTTTTCCTACTCATATTGGTCATGCAACACTACCTGTGGCTCTGTTTCAACATTTTTTTAAAACCGGCAACACTTGAAAGCTAGAGTTTTCGGTTCAAGGTAGTTTTTATACGTCTTACAACGTTGAATTAGTAATTAAGAAAACTGAGGAACATCGCACGTATATACTTATCCTGACCAACGGTGGCAGAGCTCCAGACTACCAGTGTAGCAAAAATTTGCAAGCTTTCTACTATTTCATTACTCGCACTTGGCGAAACGCTTTCCTTTTTTGTTGTCGCTCTGTCCACTGAACCGTTGCATAAACACTACATATTGAACTTGCCTTCATTTCCACATTAATTGTCATTGTCGCAATTGTAAAAGAGGAGTTGCCATTCATTTTGTTTGAGCACCGGATTAGTAAAGTGTTGTTAAAAGTATCAAAAGGGAGCGAAGGTTAATGATTATCAAGATTTAGACTAGTTAAGTGAAGACGAAAAAAACTCATTTATTTTCCTCATTTTCTCCACGAATATGAGTGAAGTGCAGTGGTCTTA
Source organism: Coecobrya sp. COE2 (assembly GCA_027743765.1). NCBI lineage: Eukaryota > Metazoa > Arthropoda > Collembola > Entomobryomorpha > Entomobryidae > Coecobrya > Coecobrya sp. COE2. Next base: position 6,754 of record JAHZMV010006630.1, read on the forward strand.
TAACATTTTCTTCGTGTGCCAACAGAATAAATATTGCATTCGATATCCGTCCACCAAAGAAGACTCTTGTAATATTAAACATTCAATAAAGCAAATAGGAAAGGTTTCTCCAACCTATATAAAACGATACAATGCCTGATTGGTAATCATCACACTGCCCCATAAGCTATCATTAGTCGGTGAAAACAACAAGCTAAAGGCTGCCATTATAATATTATTATAATAATTATACAAGGTGTTTCGGTAACACTGACTGAAATTAATGTTCATATCTGACTCCTGACAAAACACCTTGTTTCTGTTCAGAGTTCCTCGGGAACGGACGTCCTTACAAGTACAAGTATTTTTTTTCCTTTCAACGCTTTTTGGTATCAATTCGAGCTGGAGAAAAACTGAACATGAAGTTGAATTTTTGTTTTTGTGGGCAACCTTTGTGACTAATATGGAGATTATCGAAACTACTAGAGTTAGAGGTACGGTTATTATCAAAGCAAATTTTAAGGTCGAAATAACATCCACTTTATAAAGCGAGGATGAAGGTTGTAGTGTAATGTGTACAAAAGTTGGGTTTCTCTTGAAAATGTCAGTTTCATAAAACCGCAAAAAGATAGAGAAATACGTAATAAAACTGAAAAAGAGGGAAGAGACAAGAGGATGATTTTAGAGATATACAACACGTATATAGTTTTTGACAAGCAAGGGCAAGGTCCCATTGCAAAATTATTGCCTGTGAAGTTGTGTTGCGAAAGCCTATTTTCTCTCTATTATCGACGTAGCATGTCATTATTTTCTGACATTCTTGATGACAATTACTGAAGTAGAGTGAACAGCTCTTGTGGCATTTTCCATATCGCTTTCCATGTATAATCCATGACATCGTAATAGCTCTTTTTTAGAGCGAAATGTTTTGTTGTGTTGCAAGCTGCAATGTTTATTGTGTGATAATTGATGTTTTTTTCCACTCCTTCTTCCAGAAACTGACAGTGAGCGTAATAAACGCGAAGTGTATGACAATCCAGGTCTGATATTGGATCTTGAATCGGAAATTGCTGATAGAAATTCAAGCCCTGATCCACCCCGACGCCAAGCGACTGCATCGTCGTCGTCGTCTGCTGTAAGACTAAATTTATTAAACTGCTTCTCACTCTTCGTGAAATGTCAAATTCTCACCCGCACATGAAATGCATGCCTAATAGATAGCCATTTCATTTAAAGTTCGTCATTGTTTGCAATTTTGACTGACAACGTACTTCAGTCATTAGTTAATTTAATTTCGCAGACCCATTTATTTTCCGCTTTCATTTGCTAATTTTATTATTTTCAATGTCAGTCTTCAACGGTGACAGTTAACAGTACAAATTCATATCAGATGAGGGTTTATATTCGTTGCTGGAAATAATAGCAATTTTCGATTCTTCTAAATTCAAGTTCAACTATTAACTATATCTGACCCCAATTCCCTTTCCTGATTGGGTCAATGTTTCAAGTTTACCTTGCAATTTTCCATTACTGCTACTGTTTAAAACTGACTTCCATATTTTGCACGTGTGTCGTCATACCGTATTTATATACTCATTCCTAATTTATTTAAGAGCAAGGCGTTGTCGTCATGAATTCAAATGTTTAATATGCATATGTATGCGTGACGTATGGATGTATTAGATTGCGATAAATTTTACATCGATTTTCTTTCGAAACTTTCTTTTGCTAGTATAGGAATATATATAGTTTATCTACTACAGCATTTACAAGAACATTAAGAGTATTTGTTAGGCTCGCCTTGATCATTCCAAAAGCTAAAAACTATTTTTATTTCCCACTGCCTTCGATTAGCTAGCATCAAACATATTTCTGTCATGGTCCTTTTATTCCGCTCGATATTTATTGCAAGAAAAAACTTTTTACTTTACAAGACATAATGGCTAGCTTTTTCGAACTTCAATTCTGTCGATTTTTAAACTAATGTACTTATATGACATCACAAAAACTAAGACAGGGAAGAAACCGCTGTGTAGTATAAATTGCACGATTTTACTTGTCTGGCGTAACTTTTTCATATTGACTGAAGGAAGCTCAAGCATGCCATGCCAATCATATTTTCACACAAACTTTAGTCATTTATGAAAAAAGGGCAGCCAAAAATTATAATGGACAATTATCTCAAATTATTAAATGTCAGCAAGGTTTACACCAACATCACAGCGGTGCACCTGAAACACGTTAGGTTATCAGTATGTTTACTAAAAAACAGGTACATAGCAGACTGATGCGATGCTACGTACACACTACACACAGGTGAGCTATTTACGAATGAAAAAAGTTCGCCATTCCTCCCTCCCAGCTCACATGCAAGTTCAATGTATGTATTACATGTCAAAGAGAAAGTAATGTGGCAGAGAAAAAGATACTGTGAAGCTATCCGTCGTTATAACTGCTAAAAACTCAACATTAGGCTATAAATGAGACGAGTGGATGGTTGGAAAGTAGTGGAGTGGTTAGCTGAACAAATACAAGGAATCTATCATGTTCCAATCGACATGAATAATAAATGACAACAAGCGGGTAGGAAAAAGAGAACCGGAGTAGACCATAATATAATTCATACGGCCAGAAAGACTGAAGAGCCAAAAAGAATAAAAGCCAAAATGACGCATTCATGGCTTATAGCTTAAGTGTGTCAATATATGTAATAGTAATGCACAATGAGAGATAATATAGCAGCATTGTACACTCATAAATAGCAGAAGAGCCGCATGGTCAAAGTCTAAAAGTATTTGCAACAAACAGTTTTTACATTCTATATAATATCAAATGTACATGAAATGAATCCTTTATGACTGAATCATTAATGAGTCAACTGAAGTATGCCGTTTCTTAAAAAATTCAATTCCATGCTGTAAGTAGGTAATGCATTGGTGCACGGTTTTATATACTACATAACCCACTGGCGACCATCATGTACAAACTATTATTTTTTTTATTTTGTATGTAATTGTTTTATGAAACTTTTATGATACATATTTATCCAACTAAAGTAAAGGTTCGGCATTAAAAGTTTAATGGGTATGTCCGTAACTATTAGATACATTGTCTGTCTGTCAGGAAAGCTAATTGTTGTAAGCTTGGGATATGAAAATGTTACCACATGTGTATATTATATACCACCCTCTCCACGAGGCAAATTTTTATGTGTATCATTATTATTACTATTGTTTTTATGTTATGTATTTGATTGCAGAAGCATATATTTTCGTGTTTGGTGATTGGGGGGTTTGAAGATATCCACTAAAATTAACCAGGAAAGTTTTGGCGGAAGGGCGGTGAAGAACGTTAATACTTTGCCCTTTTAAAATAAATGCTTTCTCTCTTTCTCTTTCCCTGACGGGCTGTTTATTTATCATCTTCCCATCAATTTGCCCAAAGGCCTTTTACCGGCATAGTATGACGGGTAGTAGTGACGATGATGATGACGATATTATTGTATTGTGATGCGCATCCTTTAGCTTTGATATCAGCCGAAATTAGTAGAGAAAAATGTTATACAAGTTGGCGAATAAGATGGGAACAATGCATGTTATTTTGTGAGGGTTGGCTGGGGAAGAAAGTGATTGAGTGACACTGACATGTTGATCTATATCGCACTTCAGTCTATACATTTTATATGCATTGCACCGTCCCTACCAACTGTTTATGTGACAGTGCACTATTTGTGCTAGTTATGTCACCAGTCAAGTTATATCTAAAAATGAATGTTGTCTTGAATAGCTTTTTATCTTTTTTCTATACACGAAGCTATTCCTACTTACACACGCATAATTTACTGATGACGTATTGAAGAAGGGAAATACTACACAGTTTCGCAATGTATTATCTTTGACAATTTATTGCCACCATGTAATAAAAAAGGTTGTAGAAAATTACATGGGTTGATGCCATAATGGGTCATCCGTCGGGCAATATTATTCTACGCATGTTTCACCACACTCATATCGTCATTATTAAGCGCTCACCTGTCCTTGGTATGTTTCTACTTTGTTGGACGGTCCTGGCAATGAACGACCAACTGGTTTGGCAAAAATTAATACGGGCTATTACTAATTTATAAGCTTTCTTCCGCTTCTTTTCATTGCTCCTTGTTATAGCAAAAAACCATAAAGCATCGCTATAATATTCATTATCAGAGTCGGACGAAACGTTAAACTTATAATAATATTATTTGTATGTATCGGTAGAGCTCACATATATTCCGGGACACATTGTACTTTAACGATGGAATACGAAAAATTGACTTGATGATCGTTTACGAAGATGATTTGGACTTTACGAAGGAACAGCGGAGAAAGATATTTCTTCGAAATTTGGTTTCTGAAGGACTGGAAATCGAAGCGGAAAATGCCGATCCAGTTCGAAGAGTAAGAATCAAAATTGATGAATTCAGTGTGATTCTCGTTGACATTTTAGATTGGGGAACAAATAAGCATTTTGAGTTATGCGTTATGAATTAATGGTCTTTTTTGTTACGTAATTTCAGAAAGTCCAAGATATTCGAACACATTTCGTCAAAGTGCATGCCCCATGGCCAGTTCTCACCAAATACGCAGAGATAATGAATATGAAAATGCCAATTAAGGTAAGAAAACTGTCTTTTGATGGTGATATGTGCAGTTAATTTAATGCCGCCCCATAATGTTGACCTTTAAGTTTTACAGTCTATCATCAACCGAGATCATAAACTTCTCATAAATAAAATCGTTTTCTGATATGAAATAATCGGTATGAAACGTCAAAAATATGGTTTCCAGTATTCATAACCTTGCGGTTATGGATTGGGAAACTATCATAATACCTACTAGTATTTACGAAGACATTCGTCATACGACTTTCACTAATCTTCTTACAACTATGTAAATGAGAAAGTCTAATGGTTTCGTGCGCATTAGTTTGACATTTGTTTATTTAGGCGCAATTTTCATAAATACTAAACTAGGTGAGTGATGTGTCGAAGAACATTGGAATTCATATTGCTTCTGTGAGAGCTTTACTTGGCAAAGGAATTCAGATGTCCCATTTCCACCCTGTTTAAAGGTCATGGATTTCCAACAAACCGCTTCTAAAACAAAATTATGTCTAGTTAACGTAACAGAATCATACCAATTACCTTTTACTTACTATCTATAACATCAATGCTATTCCGAGGAAGTATTGTTGAATAACTTTGAATAATATTATTTGTACTTCCACCCACCATTTTATTATTAGGTTCTATGAAAATTATTGTGTCACTGAAACCATAGGTAAATTGCTAAGCCTTTTAAGTATTTTGATTGTGAGACAGAATCGCTGACAACTAGAGTTGATTTCTTTGTTTGGTAAAAATTTACTCTGTATACAATGTCAAGGTTCGGATATGGTTATGGTGGGGTAGTCAGACAGACAGTTACATTCCATTTTGAGCTAAAAACGTTACAAAATCAACTATACAACTACGTGCATATTCCACATGAGAGACAATTATCTAAAACAAGCAGTAAAAACGCGACATGTAGTTTCCTCCATTTCCAAGTTAATGAAAAACTTTTTTCACTATTTTTTGAGCTAGAGGATGTCATTTTAAAAATATCGAAATTATTTGATTGTTATCTTTTCTATCAACTTTAAACATTAAATGATAAGTATCCGGCAAAAATATATTGGATTTCAAACTCTATGTATCCTGTTTACTTTTCAACTATAATATACGTCTAATCAATAGCGGCAATAATTAAAAAGACATTACGCCTTTAATATAGGTAGTTAGCTGACGGAAAGATAATATATATGTATATTGTAACAAGCTCGTAATAGTAAAACTAAAATAATATAGTCGAATTGAAGGTAATATTTTAGCATGTGAAATTTTCTACATGTATTTTTTATATTTATGAGTTCTGAACTGATTGTAATGGTTGTCGCCCTGACAATTTTCCCTTGGCCATCGAAAAGTTGTGTTTTGTAAATATGCATGCATATTGCTTTTTGTATTTTCGATATTGATTTTCCATTTTTAACGAAGGTTGATTAAAGCCGCATATAGTGCACAAGTCGAAAATGAAATGGTTTATGTATTCCAGTTATAGTAAGTACTAATAAACGGGGTAACGTTAATTGTCATTGCCATTTACTACACCCATAGCAGTTATGAGCAGTTATGTATACAGAACAGGGGGTGGGGAGTTTTTCTTGTGCTGCCACCCATTCTTATGTCATGCTAGTACGGACGAGACTAAAAATGGTAATTTTTAAAACTGCCATTTTAGGGTATTTTTAACGGAGGAAAAACTACGCCGTTAAGGGAGAATTGGTACTTTGGTATCAGACTAACAGCAATAAGATGACAGATGAGTCTCTATAACTATTCAATCTGGTCGTTACAAGTTCATTTACCTTTTCTTTCGTGTGTCAAGATAGTGTGGTACGTCACTCTTGAATTTGTTGCATGCCATTTCCAATATCCAAAAATATCCGTTGTATATTATTTATTAATGCGAGACGTACTTCCGTTTCCCTACGAAATACCTATACGGAAATTTACTCTGCACACTGTTCCGAAATGTCAACCAATGTTTATATTATATTATTACCCAATCTGTTCTACTTGCCATTTGATGAGCATTGTCATTGTTGACCTTTGAAAAACCATAGTCCCAACCCATTTGCCCTTGTGTTTAAGAATTTTTGACAAAGCACACTTTTGTGCGAATGTTCCTTTAAAAGCGCATTTCCTTGTTAAATACATGAACGGCTCAGAAATATAAATGAATATAAATGCCGATTGCATGGACTTAAAAAATTATACCAAAAGTTTTGTGTCAATGTTATTACATGTATCGTGATTGTTAATTGTTCTGACTTTCTTTGACTTTATTTTGGGACACCAGAAACTCATCTCTATTTCCTACAAAGCATGGGTATGAAAACTACGATATAATTTCTTCTTCCTTCTTTATGCACTTGCCCTATCGCAACTTGCTCTTGTTCATTCAATCATCAACGTTGTTTTACCACTTGTTTGTCTTATCTATTTTAATTAATGTGCCCATACACACACCTGCTATCCACATATCCACCCTTTTATTGGCTACATGCATTATTATGCATTTGTATTAAATATTCACTATAAAGTGCTACTATATAATTGCATTTAATCATGATAATTATTGTCAACTCTTTAAAATAATGTAAAATACATATGTAGAATGTCTGCAAATAGTAATTACCTCACGTTAAATCTACACATGGAATAATAGCTACAAAAGTAAATAGCATACTTGATAGTCACTAATTTAATTGAAAATTTCATAGTCGCATATTTATTGTTACACATTTCACTTATGTAAATATTTATTCGTACTTATACGTACATATAGTATCTGATTTAAGTCTGAGAGAAAGCACGTATCAATACTTTAATATTTTATTCTTTAAAATATAACATGGAGTAATTATTTAATTAGTTTGTATAATTAATGCTTTACATAATTTCATATTGCTGCCTATTATTAATTCATTCATTCACAGTGGTAGTATTTTGCGCATAGTTTGCTACTTTAATTGCAATGCAATGCATATTGTAGTAGTGGCTAAGCTGTAGAAATGAATAACGAGTGCCTACAATTAAAATTGCTGATTGACATATTCATAAATTCAGGATAGGCCAACTGGTGAGACAAACGATGGGAATAAATGGTGGATGAATCTTAGAAGATTGAAGATATTTGATTACAACCATGAGAGAATCCCAGCAGAGCCCTCGTTTTTCTTAGCGTCCTTTTCAAGGCAGAAGGAAGAATGGTAAGGAGAAAGAAAATTATTTCCATGAAAAGCTGCATACAAAAATTGGCAAATATTTATGCTTGTCATCTTGATTATTGATAACGTCAATGGCAATGTCAATTCTGAAGAATTGCTGTAGACTATGTCAAGCTCATAGTGTCAAGGGCTAAAAAAATAAATTGATTATTTTGCAGTTTTATTATCAAAGACCGAGAGACTTTCTTTACTCCTGCACAGCGAAGTCAAATTGTTTGGAAAATTCTGACTCGAACGAGATTTGATGAAGGAGTTCGCGACAAACCTGCAATACATCAGGTGAGACAATTTCTAATCCTATTTGAATGTCAAAATTGCACAGCGAAATTTCAGTAACAACTCAATCATGTATTTTGAAACCCTGTAGACCGGAATACGAAGATTATTGAATGACAAGACGTTACAAGCTGCGTTCCCCCTTCATGACGGCCCTTATGATGAAGATGATTTCAATGGAGAGCCAAATGATAGGCGGGTATGTAGTGTATAATTAATTGCTGTGTTAAAGAGAATGCCTCCTACTTAAGCATGATTAAAGAATGCATGCCTATTTGGCTTCAGCTTTTTATATTAGCATTCTGATATGATTAACTATTCTTGCATATCTATTAATTCTCCCTTTGTTTAATGCAGCTTCTCTATACGGAATGGGCTCATTTTAGTAATTGGTACAAAAAGCAGCCCTTATGGCTGATTCGTAGATATTTTGGAGATAAAGTAGGACTTTATTTTGCATGGCTTGGATTTTACACTGCCATGTTAATTCCGGCCTCTATTGTGGGAATTTTGTGCTTCCTATTTGGTGTCGTTACTGTCGGCACAGATTACAACACTCCCAGGTTTGCTATTAATATAATTTAATAAGTAGAAAACCAAAATTATACACTGATTAAAGTGTCTATGCCTGGTGCATGTATGCTTTACTTTCCTCCATAATTTAACGTAAATTCGTTGCCTTGGAACTAAAGCTCTAAGATGGACAAGTAAATTATGCATGCGTCTAGTCCATAATAATATGCTATTAGAGGCTTCTTAATAACATGATAACTCTGGTAAATACAGTCGAGAAATTTGTAATGACAAAATTGGAGGAAAGACCATCATGTGCCCGTTGTGTGGGAAATGTGACCTGTGGCAGCTGCAAGATTCCTGTACATTTTCAAAACTAACCTATTTTTTCGATAATCCTGCAACCGTTTTCTTTGCGATATTTATGGCATTTTGGGGTATGCTCAGGCTATTATTGTAAATTGTAGTGTTAATCCTACCGCAATTCTAATATCGAAGGTATTTAATTTGACAAAATAATTATTCCAATCTTTGCAGCAACCTCATTTTTAGAATTTTGGAAACGCAAGCACGCTGTCATTTCATGGGAATGGGATCTTCACAACTATGAAGTGGAGGAAGAACCCCGACCAGAGTTCGAAGCGGCAGTGACCACATTCCGAATAAACCCTGTGACCCAAACTCCAGAACCATACCTGAGCTTTTGGAGTAAAGCCGTGCGAATGCTGGTTGTTAGCTCCCTTGTCTTCCTTCTTCTCTTCATTGTTGGATTTGTCGTTGTAGGGATCATTATCTACCGACTTGTCATGATGAGTTTGCTATATACGCCGAGAGACGACACTGTTAAAGATACAACGGACGTTTCTGATACCAGAATTGAAATTTTCCAAGACAATGCCAAAATTATAACATCCGTCACTGCTGCCATAATTAACCTTGTCATTGTAGTCTTCTTGCATAATGTAAGGACTGTCACAACTTGGCTTTTATGAATTTTTATGAGCAATTATGAAAATTATTGGCTTTTTCTTAATTGCTACAGAGAGTGTACTACAACGTCGCAATTTGGCTTACAAATAGCGAATACCCTCGGACACAAACAGAGTATGAAGATAGCTTCACTTTCAAAATGTTCCTCTTTCAGTTCATCAACTACTACTCATACTTAATATATATAGCCTTTTTCAAGGTAAAACTAATCTTTTCCCGGGAAAGGTTATAAACTTAATACTTTAATGTACATTGGATTGAATCTTTGTCTATTGCAGGGTCGATTTTTTCGACATCCAGGTGAAGACTCAGATAACAGTTTCGAGAAAATTAGAGGAGATATGTGTGATCCTGCAGGCTGCTTATCAGAGCTTTTTATTCAACTTTCAATTATCATGATCGGAAAACAATTCTTCAATAATTTCATGGAGCTTTTAATGCCGTAAATTAATTTCTTTTAAATGCTAGTTATATATACATAAATAATACTCAGGTATTAATGTTTTGGATATTGCTTTGATTCCACAGAAAAATGTCGAATTGGTGCAGAAGAATAAAATACAGTTCTGCGGCCGGAGATCCTGATTCACCAGGGTTTCTTACAAGATGGGAACAGGACTACAATTTGAAAAAAGCAGATCAGTTAGCCTTATTTCAAGAGTATTTAGAAATGGGTATGCTGAAAGAAAGCTATATGAATGCTGTGAATCCGCTACTGGTTTCAATTTTAATCATTGACCCATTTAATTTTACAGTGATTAAGAGCAATGAACACCCTTGTGACCGTTTTATCGATAAATGACATTTACTGGATGACAAGAAGTTGTTTTGCATTTATTTTACGTAGGCGTTCGTAATTGCATACACCAGCGATATAATTCCACGTTTGGTGTATAAATACACAAGTGAAGTTGGCAATGGCACACTTCAAGGATACATACAACAATCCTTGTCAGGTAAAGTTGTTGATAAATATAGAATAAAGAAACTTGTACTATTTTTAGGAATCCAAATAGATGGTAAAAAACATCTTAATTAATTAAATGTTGTCAACTTTTAGAATACCCCACCAATAGGTATGTGTTGCCAAATCAAAAGATGTTCAAAGGAAATGAGACGGTTAGATGTTTTTATCGGGGATACTACGAAAAGCCAAATGGTGATGAGCCAGCCCCTTTTCAACCCACCAGCAAGTATTATCATATTCAAGCAGCGAGACTCGCGTTTGTTGCCGTGTTTGAGGTAAATACAAAACGTCTTTTCAATTATTCAATTATTCATTACTCCATTGTCCCGAAATGCATCGCAGTATTCCCGGAGTGATAATGCCATTCTTTATTGCTATCAAA
>JAHZMV010006631.1:0-17675 GCA_027743765.1 Coecobrya sp. COE2
AGGAATACATATATGCACCAAGTTTCAATAAATGTTAGTTTTTCCACCTTGGGAACTTCCCTTGTCAGTTCTTATTAAAAATACACGAGAGGAATGGAACTTTTAAGTCAACCCACAGTACATATAGTACAAAGTGGCAATTGAAAATGAAAGAGGAAATTAGTTAATTTGTAATTATGCATTTTAAGGAGACGGACTTTATACCACTTTAATATATTAATATTTACGCAAGGTAGACTAAAAATTAATTATGGGAAGTGCCATTAGGAGGAAGCGGCTAGCATATATGTAGTGTCGAATTTCTGTAAAGTACATACAGTGAGGTGTAACGTAGTTTGTGGGGGGAGGGAGAATTTTACCATGGCTATAATATTTATTCTTAAATATGGAAACTATTATTATACTATTAAAGTTATTTTCCTTCTACATATGTCAAAAGTTTTTTCCTAAATACTTGCAATGATATGCCCACAAATACAGATTCTATTTACTCTAATACGCCTGCAAGATAGTGATAAATAACGTCTTACACAGTCAAAGTCATTAGTTTCGGCGCCACCTGGAATAGGATATTCTGGATTCAACTTCATTACCATTATGTAAAGATGTAAAACAAAACAGATAAGATCTAGAAAAGAAAAAAATCAGATAAACCAAATACATAACTTGCAAAATGCACATATCTAGAATACAAATATGTATGGTTTCCAGAAATACATTATGGATAACAATTGTATGATTTAATCTGCGTTCTTGCTCTCTTGTAAACTATTTGCATTTATTATTATATTTACATAAACGTAGCTTGAGATGGTAATTCTCATCTTACAAGTCAGCCTAAAACATGTTAATCACTGGAGTCGTGTTTTTCCGGTACCTCAATCTTTAATTAAAACTTTACCATGTTATCCCATAAAATTTACTCTGTACAAATATTGTGTTCTAACTATACATACATATTGCATGTGTCTTACCATGAAATAAAACTGTATATAAAGTATAACATCTAGCACAATCAATACTGTATTTAATTTGCTTATTTGTTTCTACTGGTTACTCCCACTTTGAGAATGCATGAACTTTAATAGAGTATGACGATTCTTTGAGTAAGCACGAGTAAATTTTATATAGGATTTTACAATTCTATTTTTTAAATACCACCACAACAATAATAAATATATAACAATTTGTTGATGACATTCGTATACAAGTATGACTACACCTGCTCCTAAGCCAATTCCGTAAGCAATAAATATTACAATTGTATTGGCGTTAAGGGAAACGACCATGTCGTTACTTTCCAAATTATCGTCATTAACTTCTTTAAGCATCATTTTTTCTCTTGCTCGTCTCGTAAACATTAATTTATTCCATTGGCGAATATTAGACGTGATGAACTTAAATATACCAGATGACCAAATAACCTTGTATCGTGCAATTATCCAGGGATCTCCCCAATTCGAAAACACTATGCCTCTATGATGCACAATAAAGTCATTGTGGCTTCTTGAAATTATCCGCATCGGCATATTTCGCCGATGAGCTTCCCGTATTCGCATAGCGTCTTCTAAGTAATCAATTTCATTCGACCATGCCATAACTGCCTTTTTGGTACAGGGCTCACCTAGGGAATCTAACAAAAGATCAATACTAACTGGATATCTTTGATCCCAAAACGAAGAACTAAAATTACTATTTGCAATTCGACGAAGCAATCTGTCTTCGGTTGAATTTTGCACTAGTGAAATGCCAGACTGGGAATCAAAAAGGTATCCAAGGTCGGACTTTTCCATAAATTTACATAATGTGCTGCGATTACCAGATAAGCACATTTCAATATAATCCGGCCATATTATAATGCGAAACGCCGTCGATAATTTTAATATAATTGAAAAGCATCTATCCAGGATATCCTCAAACGATTTATAATAAAACATATTTTTGGGTGCAGTAAGCTCACCGATATTGTCGCCAAGGTAAAAGTAACCGATAAGAAACACGCAGACTGTCCAAATTTGAAACGGCAATTTTATTCTACTGCCTTTAATATCGCTTGCTTGGAAAAGAAATACTCAAAAAACTGAAAAAATGGATTCTAAACTACGAATAAACATGTCTTTTACGTTGACAGGTTTGACATCATTTCCCGTCTTCTCCTGGTAACGAACAGCAACCATTAGCATAAACAATATCGATACTAAAATCCATGTAGGCAAATCAAATGCAGAAATGAAACCAGCAAATGACATACTTTCTAGTACATAACCACCATCACATGTTAGAAACTGAATTGACACGGTGTCCGTAATCAGGGTAGTTGCCCATTTCACACCAAAATATATCGCTGGGCGAATCTTCATGCCAGGCATTTCAACCTGCACTTCTCTTTTGTTTCCGGGAAATACGCTAAGACACAAAGCTATGTCCACATCATGTTCCCAATCACGCATAAATGAAAGCGATGTTATGCCATCGGTTCGTACCAGAACAACGTTATGACTAATGATTCTGTTGACTTGGCTGTAACCATGTCGCATTATCGTTTTGATAGATTCTACGCTTACTGGGAACCAAGATATCTCGTCCTCAGCACAGGATTGGCAATAGATATATAACTTGTAGTCAGTCAAAATAGATTCTTGTTTCAGGTTTGTGTTGGTGTTTAAATATAAAACTATTTTATGAAAGTACATTTGTTTCAGTGTGTTGCCTTTATCAAGAAACTTGACCATTTGGTTTGCCTGTTTAAATACCTCAGTATTTTTATCAGCGCTATTATCCGCTCCTATCACTGTGATTACTATATCAAATGGTCGGGAGTAGCCATCACACATTGCTTCATGATCTAAAGCGTAAAGTCGTACAAACTTTTCTAGAGATAGAAGGTGTTGATTCAGCAGATATCGATGGACGTACGTGTTATTAAATCTATCCCACCATGGATCAAGTTTATTTGTGACATTGTTAGTGAACGGAAATAATTGTACATGTACAACACGATACCATCCAAAGGGGGCTTTCACAGAGACCATTTGCTTCATGGTAAACAATATTCCTTCTAGCAATGCTTTATGAAAGTCCTTTTGTATGGGAACTAAGTCCATTCCATTTTTTGACGGACTAGAAATGACCATTGTGCTGCTATCCCCGGGATTTGAAGGCAGGTCACACCTGTTTGGATTTATGAAGTGCACGACGGTTGAGGACAAACCTGGCGAGAGTATCGTTTGGAGCAGATTTGATATTTGTGGTATCCCTGGGGAAAAGTCAAATGGGTGTGAAGGATACATTGGCGTATATGCCAGCAAAGGCACTGGCAACACATTCATAAGGAGAAAGAGTACCATTTTTATTTCCAATGAAAACGCTGATTTTCCTTATATTTGGATATTATCTCAGTCAAATTTCAAAACCTAAATGTCGTCTTAAGCTATGAAACATGATTTTTGGAAACGACAATAAATTATTAAGATTATTACTGTAACTCTTTTGACATTTTGACAACCGAGAATTATCAGTAAGTGTGTATTTATTACCAGTAGACTACTTTGCTAAACAATAAAGAAAACGATTATGACTGCATTATATAAGTAATCAATACAACTTATAAGGATTTGGTGTACGGATCTATGCTCAAAACACTTTTATTAACCTGGAGCCTAGTTTCAATTCCTTAGATCCAAAAACTTTAGGTCAATCCACTCTCTAAATTGAAACGGACACTACAGATAGTTCAACCAGGAATTTACATCAAACCGGATTTTAGTGACAGCCATAAATTGGTATCAAATCTTCACAGAAAAGCTGGACTATGGCCAGAAATATAAATTTTGTCATTTTTATATTACCACAACTATACATATTGCGTAATAAATATAATCATAAACGAAGATTAGAATATTTAACAGGTATACACTGATTGAGTTGAGGTTCTTATGCTTTCATTTGAATAATTTCATTAAGGTCTCATGTGACATTGGTGCGTGCACATATACATAATCACCACACCTGATGAACTCATCCAGTTGAGAGATATCATCCGGACCCGTTCCCAGCATTCTCTTTGACACCAAAATTACGCTGTGTTAGCTAAACCCTCATTCTTACCACCAACCTTGGCACCTAAAATTACCCCTGAATTTTTTGAATGAGCTCAGTCAGAGCGCATTTTCTCTCCCTCATACCCAAAAGTTTGTATCACGTTTTTGCTCTGCTCAAAAGACAGGCTAAGCTCGGGTGTAGCATATTACAAACTGCAATGAGCACTCTAATCGTTATACATTACACTGATATTAAATCAGTTATATGTATTTAATTGTAATTATTGGATAGGGGTAAAAATAAGAATAACATTATGTCCTTCTCGTGGTGTACAATATAGCCTGGTTGACTTGACCCCTGGATGCTTTGTGAATGTCGAATATTTTGTTAGGTATACTTCACTACGACCTGAGATTTCTATGCATGCAGCTCAATGTATAGGTATAATCTTAAAATAACAATACTAACTAGAAGGGAAATTTCCATTAACCAAAATAAGGCTCTGATCAATTGTTACTGATCAAAATTTGCCAAATGTACCAGTATATCTTAACAAAAGGTAAAAAGACATATTTTGCACAATTGTAGTAACTTTGCTAGTCGAAAATGGAACACGTTTCTTTGGACCAAAAGGTCGACGGAACTAAAGAATTGGAACTTCAATCCTAGTGTCCAGGATTAGCACGTAACCGTGCTAGTGTAGTATATAAGTGCTATTTGCAAAATGACTAGGTAATTATAGCGATTAAAATTATTTTGGTTTTCGACAGACAAAGACTTTATACCACTTTGATATATTAAAGTTTGCACAACTGACACTGAGAGGTAATAAGAAGCAAGCAAATGTATATGTAATGAAGTGTTATGATGAGTTGAGTAGATTATGCTAGACCCACAATATGTTCTTATGTATTACCTACAATCTTGTGGTTTTACTTTTGACTAATTAATAGTCAGTAATTACGATGGGCAATGTAATGCATATATTTCAGAACATTGGAATAATGAAGAGCGCGAGTTAATCGTCACATTGTCTAATATAATTTCAAAATGATTTATGTTGACTCGTAATCGCTTTAGCAATCTCGGAAGGGTTCTAAAAAGTGTCAAACTATGTGACTGTAATACAGATAATAAAGAACAAAAGTCAACTACAAATCATTTTTGCTCGCGTCATTTTGCTTTTGGCTTTGCTTTGCTCATTCCCCCATTCACATTGATTCTCTGCAGGATGCCATCCGATTGTACATTGATTTCAGGGGCATATTTGAACAGTTAGATATATGCATCGTTTGGATAATTACCAACGAAAATACCTTCATTTTATAAAGGGTTTATTCATTGGCACCGCTTTGAGACGAGATTAGAATGGTCTATTTCGGTTTTCTCTAAGTAAATCAATGTTGAGTTAATATCCTAACTTAGGTATGCTGCTAACTTTTCAAATTTAAAATTGCATCAGTATTAATACGACTATTTGTAAGAAAACTTATATAGCCAATCAAAAGGACCATCGATGGAAAGTGAAATAATTAATATTTTTACTGTATCATTCTTTATATGGTGAGGTGAAAGGTGATTATAAAATTGTAATTAGAGAATGATTAGCGAGAAACAGCATGTAACCATTTATAAATATGCCAAATAATTCTCTCTTGATTGTGATTTATAACACCATATTTTGACATGTCGAACAAATTAGCAGCTGCAGTAATTGTGATAAGGATACCATAAACAGTACATGTATTTGTTCCTAGTTTCTGTTCCGGACATTTTTTCAATAAATAAACTAGGTAGTTAACATCATTAATGTCCTAAATAATTTATTACTATACATGGTTAATGCTACATCATGATAAAAAATCCCCACCTTTAGTATTTCTATATAAGCATAAATCAAACATATATTTTTCTCTAATAGAAAAATAAAGTTCAGTACCCACGTTAATCATCCATTGATGCAATTATTGTTAGAAATTTTTAACCGCAAATAATTGTCAGGTGTTCACAAATCGGATCAAAGGCACACAAGCATACTATTTTACAGTTTTGGGCTTTATCGTAAATAGATGCTCTCTCGGTTATCTGTACACATCTTAGTATTTACGTTCCAACTCATTTTACTTCTTGAGGAAAATATATTTGACAAGTTAGTTCTGATCGACTTACCCATAATACAGTGCGTAGGTTAACGTAAACTACAATAATAAAATGATTGCATCCAATTCTCGAAAATTCTTCACATTCTATAAAACAACATTCATATATGTAATTCCAGGATTTGTGTTACTATTACTTCTTTTAGTTTATGTAAATTTAGATTACCATAACAACCCGTTTGACGCAATAGAAAACGTATTCTCATCAACTGCCATGGAAAATAATCAAGACTGGAAAAATGTTGGTAATCGATATTACCAGTTTTGGGTTTACTCTGCCTATTTGCATAAAGACAAACAAGTGACAATTATAGGAACTCCTAACCCATTTAATGGAAGTGATGTTCCAGTGTACTGTGCCTTCTACAGGAATTGCAATAGGCTAAGCAATTGGAAGGAGAAGTCAGTGATAAGCAAAGCTAAAATGGAAACGATGAAAGGATGGACTCCTAAATGGGCGGCAACATTTATCCATTGTGAAATACCACCACAGGACAAAATGACAATGCCAAATTTTGTATCAGTTCTTTTAGGAAATCAAACCTTTAGCAATGTCAGACTTCCAATTATAAATCAATCCCAACCTACTGGACATCATGCATTCCAATTTTCAGTGTGTGTATTACCACTGTATGGATACAACAAAGTGTTTCATTTTCTGGAATGGCTGGAATTCTACAGAATGATGGGAGTTGAGAGGTTTACCTTCTATAATAGAAGCATTGGTCCAGCTACTAGTTGTGTCATGCAAAATCTGGAGAATATGCCGGGTAACTTTGGTGACGTAAAAGTCTATGTAAAACCGTGGCACAATTATCCTCAAGAAAATGATGCCGACATTAAAAATGGAGTAGGTTTAAGTGCAGGGGCAAACGAATGTTTATACAGCCACAAGAGCGTTTCAAAATATATGGTTTTTGTGGACGTGGATGAATTTATTGTGCCATTGAAAGGAATAAATAATTACTACCAATTGATAAGTTCTTTCAATAATACGCGTTGAAGTGATGGAGTTAAGAAAAACATTAAGTATGGCGCATACACGTTTCGCAATGGATTTTATTTGAAGTCACGAGAAAATGATCCACTTCTTCATGAAAAGTGCTCAGGCTTGAAAGAGGATTTGTCTGAGTTTTTGATTTGTCATCAGTTATGGACCATGAAATACTTTCGTAGGGAAGAATTTTATGCGTGGGGATCTCGCACAAAATATATTGCCCTCCCCGTTGGCGTACACAATGCAGGGAATCATTATGTTCTTGAATTTGAAAAGGGCTGGGCAAATAAACAAGTTTCCGAACATTTAGCCTTTTCAAGGCACTATAGACATTTCAAGGAAAGTAATGTAACTTATGTCAATAGAATGCCGAATGCCTCCAGACATCGGTTCGCATTTGGCGAGGAAAGTGAAACAAAATGTGGAATATTTAATGGATATTTGCAATTTAACTTTGATGGAAGTGTTTCTTTGAATCTAGCGGAAATTTTAAAGTACGGGTATAGCAAACAGTATCCAATGATTAAAGTGATTTTTGGGTTTGTTATTTCGAGTTGAATTTTTCGGCATAATAAATTATTTTATATAACCAAAAATAAAGTGTACAAGATATTTTCCCTTTTTATTTCCATTATGAATCCACTGTAAGCCAGCTGGCAGTTAGTCATGGTAAATTAAAACATACCTACAAAAGTATATGCATTTCATGATATAGAATTATTATCATGGGAGTAAACATGATCCCCCTGTACAAATACGATTCAATTAAGCTAACAATTATCAACGATATAAATGGTATACATATTAATGCACAACCTTCTAGAATGACATTTCCGTAGCCATGCGAATACGCCATACAATATTTAAGACATGTGTAAATCCACGCATGGGTTTGTCCTAATCCAATGTAAAGCATTATATCAATTTAAAATACAAACGAAATGATATTCTGCAACAGCGTATAGCGTGAAAATAATTCCTGTGACTTCTTCAGTAAAAGTTAAATGTATGTCAAAATCGTTGAAATACGTTCGCTTTCTTCCTTTTCCATGTTAGTAACGTTCCTGTGTCAACTAACAGATTTCAATTTGTTTATTTTAACTAGTTTCTAGTATCAAATTGGAAAAACGATAAGGAAATTATTTGTAAGGTTATAAGCACGATGTTGAGACCATCCAGAATATATTGGGTTTGAGATGAACCAAGCAACCTTGAAAAGTTTATGCGATTTATATTTCACCTAAATCACTTGAGTTGTTTAGTGAATTTTTGCACTTTCCAAACACAACTTTTGAAAGGATAGAGTTTATACATCATTAATTTCAATTTTCCTGATATTATGTAGATGTGTGGGCGTACCGTGGTTTATTTTACATTTGACAACACGCAACAAATAGTGGAAAATTTTCAGTGATGTCATCACAAAACATTTGTGTAATAATGTATTTATTGAAACTGTAGATTTAAATCACTTACCCAATTACTTTGCATTACATTACTATCAATTATATTCACAGAGATCAATTAAACAATTCACAGTTAGAAAGAATTGTAGGAACTTTTTGAGTTGTAACAAATTGAAAATTTGAAACTGATTAGGAAATATGACATTATGCTAGATATTATTTTCGTCTAGTTGAGAAAATGCAGAGGAGTTTAGCTTCCACTCCTTTATTTTTTAATTAATTTTAATCTGATAGTTTGAGGATTGGATTGAGGAGGTTTGATTACTTAAATGTTCGTCTTGGCTGAAACCATTTATTTAAATATTAACTTAAAAGATTGCTAATTTCCAATGAATCTTTCTGTATCATTTACTTCGGTTGAGGTGCTACATTTGGTCGATTCCGGCTGAACAATCTGAATTCCAAATTGCTTTGTAAATTTCCCAACATTCAAATTTGAGAAATAGAGTAACCAGATTCAATACACATAATATCCTATTTCCCTTAACATTAATAGTTTTAATTAAAATTCATTCTGGCTTCAATTTGTTCTGTAGGAAAAAATAAATGGAAATATCTGAATTTCTTTTTTATTTGAATCTATTCTAGCTTAAACTTGTTACCACTATTATGGTTTTAAACTTTAAGTCAATACTTTTTTAGACACTTTAAAAATAATTATTTACGAAACGTCATAAATTGCAAAAATTCAGAAAACGTTGCTTTAGTTGGAAGTTTGATTGACATAAAATTGAGACATAGCATGGCAATTAATTTCTACAATTATCAACCTACTTTTAGCAACTTCCAAAATTTAATCAACTTGTGACTTGTACTTTGTTCCTATCCTTTGAAAATCCATCCCTGACTACATTTTACTAAAATATACAAGAGATGGATACAAATACACACCCAAGTTAAATACAACTCACTGCAATCTATACGTTGGAGCAGGTAAAAATTTCATCAATATGGTTTAATTTTGTTATTGAGCTTGACTGTCTTTAATTATTTTTTGCATGAACATATTACCACCTGGTAAACCAGTAAGAATTATCAGTTAATTAAACCATTAACTTTATATCCGATAGTTGTGTTCCGGCAAAATCGTGGTCTACGGCAAACGTGTAAATTATTCCATCTTTTCCTGTCTCCTGGAGACCACTAATATTGAGTGTAAGACTTTTAAAAATAACTTTATTGAGATATATATTAATATACAGATGAAAATATCATTTCTTTTTAAATGCAGTTTCGAGAATGCCACTGTTATCAAGTAAGCTATTTCTGGAATATCTCCGGGCAACGAAAGTTGCCAATTTTCTATCATTTGGAAGAAAATGTGATTGGGATGGAAGCAAACAAAGGCTAATATACAAACGAAAATCCTACTTATATAACGCGGTTATCGATATCATTTTCGGACTCCCTGAAATCATCTATGCTATACAACTGGTTTATGGAAACGGAAAATCTGAAAAGAGTCAAAATGCTAGTTCAAGTAGTGGAAACGCTGTTGTTGGTATACTAATGGCAGATGCGAATCTAGGAGTTTTCTGTCTCCTTCTTGGGTACCTGTTACGATATAAACATGTTGAAATTTTTTTCAGCCAGTTTATATCAATGGAGAAACAAAACTGGGATCAGAATGAGGGTAACTAAAGCATCAAGAATAATTTTTATACTTCCAATAGCACTATCTCTATTCGAACTTATTTTAATCAAAACCTTTTCCGCAGTGTTCGATCGACGTGAAAAAAGAAAAATACTATTAACTAAACTGATTATTGTCCTCTTTCGAGAAACTGGCATCAAAGTTTTGGGATTTGTGATATCATCCGTCGCAGTCATGGTACCGACACTTCCAATGAATATCTTTGCATATCCTCCTGGTTCCTACATCTTATCTGGAATTATTAGAAATACAGGAGGAAAGCCATTTTGCAATTTTATTGTCAACATTTTGATATTCTCTGGAAACTGTTTGATGTGGGTCTCAAATTTGAAAAATGGATTACTGGTGTGCTTTGAAATGTTCTTGGGATCTGTCTGTTTGTCTCTATCTATTCTTCGATTCGAAAGGTAGCTCCATTTTTATATTTAAGTATTCATTAATCCAGTTGGTGTGGTATTAATATTTTTAATTATGACAGGATGACACAAAAAATCTTCCTATTGGGTTCCTCAAAAAGGGATGCCACTCAAGAAATAGAGAGAAGTTGTTTGTTCTATCGACAAATTCAGATACTGGCTGACCTGTACAATGAATTCGGTTCATCACAGTTAGTAGTCATGTTGCTATGCTTTGGTTCAGCTCAGACGCTGACCTTCTTGCAATTATTTGATCTGTCACGTGATGATTCTACACGGAGAAAAATCTCTGCAAAGGAATACTGCGCTAGCGTTTTTTATGTTTTAATATTCTTTCTTACTACAATATGTATAAATTTTCTGTTTAATTGGTGCTCACAGGTCTACGATATTTCAAGGCGAACTGTGACTGGATTGAAGTATCGAGTAACAGGTAGGGAACCCAAAGTTTTCTACAAAGTGAGACTGTCATTGCGAATAATTAGGGTAAACTTTGGGAACACCAATTATATTGACCAGTTGACCCCGGTGGTATTCCAAATGTTTATTGTTCTGCGAATAGCAGACTTGCTCCTAATAAAATATAAAAAGCATTAAAATCCAAGTGTGTTAAAAGCATAATTATTCCCATATATTATTATGCAATATGAAATATTTGATGTTGTATTAATTAAAAATGATGAGAAGTGTTATGTTGGCAAGGAAATGTTAGGATAACTCGATAATTAAGGCAAGGAAAATTTCTTTAATCCGATTTTATGAAGCAATATGTAATTTAATCAATGGACAATCAATTTTGAAAAAATCATGCAATTACAATAGGAACATGCTTATGAATAATTAGGTGATATCATAAAGTGTAAATGTGATATGATGCTGTTATAAATAAATTATAGTTAAGGGACAAAGTTTTAAATTAAATGCAATTATATACAACAAAGTTATTTATTGTAATCTTTTTAAAGCAATGGTCGGTAAAAATATTTCCTGAACTACATATCTCAGTAGAAGTAGAACTAATAGAACATTTAATGATACAATTTAACTTCCTATCCAAGTCTTAAAGTTGAAGAAAAGAAACAGCAAAACCGTTAACGTTACACAGTACATTAATTTTAATAATTTTCCTTCACTTTGGCGATAGTTAACATTCAGCCCACACTGGATTTCCCAAAATCTCGTGTTGAAGAAATACATTTTCTTAGAATAGCCGAAAACGACTGGCCAACAGAACAACTGTTCTTTTCAATCCCATTTCCTCCACCACCGCCGCCACTGATTCCATTTGACAACGAGGTTGGTGGTTTTGGAGCTTCTACTTCACTTACGAAAATGTCCAGAAAAAGTATCAGATAACAGATTATGTAAAAACACGTTATCATCGTTCGCGATGCATTCATTTTACGAAACATTTTTGGAACTACTTTTTTAAACCTTGAAAAATATAAAAATGTGTGCACAGAGACAAAAACCAACGTTCCATGCTTCAACTCTCACACCTATTTGTGAAGAGGGATTTGTTGATTTGCCCAGTAACAACAAAAAATAGTAAGGAGTTATCCACAAACATAATTACTTTATAATTATAGCCACGGTAAGCCTTCTAATTATTTTCCCTGCTTGCATCCTTATTACGATCACTAATGACACTCCACAAGCTTTAATAAATGACGAACTTTGTCTCTAGTAATAAGGTACATTATATTGTGTATTCATTTCCTCAATTATGTTCATGTTATCAAATCTATTTGAGTGCAATATGTAAGTCATATATGAATTGCTTTCACATTCTTACAACTGCAATTACTAGTAATCATCTTTATAATTATTGAAGCATACCGTACTCTGCTTGTTTACACGAGTGATCTGAAAAGCAATCAATTTATTCACAAGTTTTTGACCCAATTTCTGCCACTGTGATCTTCTTCAAATGGATTACACACACATTATCTTCGGTTTGTTTCTTTGTCATGGGTAAATGTCTCAAAATAAATCTTAAAATTGTATTTCTGGGTGCGCTCTTCAATGTTTTAATTCCACGTTTACGCTGCATCATAATAACATACCATTTTAGTTTACGAATGACCAACTTCAAAAGATCATTTAAGTGATGCATTTCCATTTCCGCACAAAATATTAGAATGGCAGACAATAGTCCAGTTAACAAAAGACTAAATATGACAATTACGTTTCCTTTCATACTCGGGGGTTTAAGAATTCCTTTACTTCTGTGAAATGAATTAAAACCCGAAATTAATGCCGCCCACCATGATAATACACCTGAGGCATGTGTACTACTAATTCTTTTATGAAGAAAGGGTGGCACGTATCCTTGAAGTTTCAAAAGAATCCTCTTTTGAGAATAGCTTTCAGTCCCAACATCAATATGCAAATCTTTATGAATAGCTGTTACATTCCGAGCATAATCGTTACAAAGATGAGCTGGCATTACTATCGCAGACTTATTGCAAATTCCTAGCCTTTCTTTAAGTATTCTCTCCTCTAATTGTACCACTTGATCAGTCAGTGGTTTTATCAACATTGTCCCTTCAGGCGGAAGACCCTTAAGATGAAACCTACTTTCTACTTTTTGCAGATTAAATTTGTTTATCAAATCATTCCATTTTTCCATGAAATAATTAAATACTTCTGGTAGAATAAGAGTATTTTGGTGGATAAATTGGGAAATGTTGGAGTCGTGATGTTTATGCAGCAGATGAACATAGCTGGCTGCTCTATCATCAGAATCTAGTCCGTCAATATATTGTCCCAGTACTTTCATTTGTTTAAATATACCCCACCACCACCATCCTTCGAAACTAATCATTTTAAGCTTGGCATAAACAGTGAAATTGTCAGAGATAAGATCCTTTAATTTTTCATATGGCATGGCAGCTCGTGGTAGGATCATATTGTAAACATTGGTATTTTTGTACGCATTACTGAGAACAATACATACCAAGAGAAATGAACCTATTATCCACCTCAAGCGGGTGGACTTTAAAATTGTTCTAGGAAATGGATCTCCTTGTTCAATCAGAGTTTTGGATATATAGACAAAATATACGAAAATATTAAACCTTTTAAAATTATGATTTATTGTGGCTGTATTATATTGCTTCAGTAAATAATGTATGGCAACCGTAAGGATTCCTGTGAAAACCACTATCCAAATCCAAATGTAGATATCAAACACACTAACAAAATCTTTGAAAGGAAACGGTGAAACTCCTCTTTGGCCACATGAAATGAACCGAAGATTATCAAGCGGGTTGTGAAGAACAATTGGATGATTTAATTTTGAAATATTTCCAAATTCTACATTAACGTACCAGTTAAGAGATCCCAGTGTGTGGTATCGGTTAACAGGGGAATAATCAATATTTGTGGCACACCAGTTATCCTTCCAAAAATGAACCCATCTTTCCATCGTAAAGTTTCCCATGATCGCTCTTATAGCATGAATAAAGGCAAGTTGTAGGATTTCTTCGTCATTAAGTATCCTTCTGGTAGAAGTATCCAGAAAATAAAAAGTTTTCGATGAATATATATGCTCGCATGAATCCAAGTACTGCCCAAATATCTCAGTTTGAGCAAGTGGTGAAGCTTCAACTATGCTCCAATGTAGACTATCACTTGGTTGTGCATTACCCCAGTTTGATAGATATGAGGCTTGGAGAAGGGGCCAATCATTTCCATCTTTGTAGGTATATGAAGTGTAGTTGGAATTGTGAGGAATTAATTTAATCCGGTTTATGACAAATAAATTGTCTTGCAATAATAAATGAGACGAAGTGAGAAATAAGTTTCCAGTTGCCAATAGGCAAACATAATGATGCATCTCAAAGCATTTTCCAAAGCCAATCGGTACAGAATATTCAAAATCACATCCAGAAGCCCAAGGTTTATAGATGGTTTCAGATGAATCCAAAACTACAATCTGAATTGGAGACAAATAAGATAGCCCAAATGGTTCATCTTTCACGACATGATGCTTTTTGCAACAAAATAATAACTGATAAATGTATCGTTGTGAAAATATTTGTTCTTGAAATAACTTAATAGCTACATGACAATTCCATGGCTTTGAGTAACTCGAAAATTTATAGAGATCTAGAGAGAATACAGAACCATGCTTTCGAGAAAGTCTGTAGACTGGAAAATACAATGTGAAATCAGAGGATGAGTTAGAATTCGTCGACAATAGGTGCCTCAATATTATTGGATAGTGCCAATTAACCAAATTCACTTGACGATGATTTTGAATCTCTAAAAGGCATTTATCTTCTCCAAAGTTGTTGATTAAAAGATTGAGGTTTGAAGCCAGAGAAACTGACGAGGAGACATAGTGTATATTCATGCTTGATAAAATTAATGGAAGCAAATACCAAATTAGCAGCAGATTTTCCATGTTTCTGAATTTTATAACAGACAAGTTATAACTGTTTAAAGTAGTACGTTTTCTACGAGGCTTTTACCCTTATTCTAAATATCTTTATTCCTGACAATCCAACCCGCAGACTGATAAAAACCATGCTATATAATGTTGCTGACAACTTCTAGTTGTTAAATATATTTACCTAACTTTAGCACTGAGTAATTGGATTTCAAAGCAAGAATAAATCATATTTTGGCTTCATTTTTAATTTATTTTGGGCACTTAATTTTTAAATTGAGATTTAGCTTTTATAACTAAATACCACATCACTTATACAATAAGAATTGGCGACATGAAATTGAGTATTACATTTTTTGGCACACGATACGCCTACCTAGACAAGAAAAATTGATTGCAGAGAAAAACATGAAATGTTGTAGAATGTTATTATTTCGAATGTTATTAACAATACATAATCGTCCCCGTTCTGCTTTCAGGAAAAATGTTCTTAATTTTAAGTTCAATAATCAATGTTGGATTAAGTACTACATGTCCTCACTACATTACAACTGTTGTAATCAACACACATAGATACATACATACCCGAAAACGGTAATTGTAGGGACATTAACATGTTATCAATACAATGTAGATTAAGACGGAATGCCACTTACTTAAATAGTAATTGTTTTTGGTACAACACAAATAATCACCGATCAAATATTATCAGAATCTACTGATATAGCAATTATCGCAAAATTCAATAGCGGGTAGTTTGTCACATATTGTCTGGAATGATAATGATTAATCGTAAATGTGTTTCGTTGCGATTATTTTGTAATGCACCACAATCGTCACTTGTACCAACAAACTATTATGGTGTCTATAATTTAGCATTTCATTGTACAATATCATGTATCTGTCTTCACAAGAATGGAGTGATTCCACGAATCTAAACAAGAAACGTAAATGTTAACCTCAAAAATGGCTGCATTTAAAATATTAGTTGCCAGGTTTACAATATCATCAATAATATTGGATACTGTAATGTGCCAACTTGATCTCGGAAGGGCATTATCTCATCCACCTGATGTGCATGCGAAATCTTCAAATAAATCCGCTGTAGCACTTCTGGACCGGACCCGGTCTGCCGGAAGCGACAACGTAAATTTTTTGTTGTTTAATCCAAATGGTGGGACAGACAAGGAAAAATTAGTGCCAATGGAAGATAATGGTGATGTGCCTGATGATATATGGAAAAATGGTGGTGCATTGAAAGTGATTATTCATGGGTATCATCCGTTTCTGACATTTACTAGTTTTGATGTTTTGGATGCACAAAGATTGATTAAAATAGCTGACGGTAGCAACATATAAATCTCATAGCCATTTAATTTAATATACAATATGCTTTGAAAATTTTGTCTTTGTTTATTCAGAATACATTAGTATCAATTCTACACTAAACATAATATTTCCCGACTGGACAAATATGTCGATAAATTCAAACTATGCTAAGTCAATGGAAGATACAAAAGTAGCCGGTGAAAAAATTGCCAACTTTCTAGTAACTTTAAAGCGAAGTAATGCAATTGGTGATTGGAGGGATGTGCACCTGATTGGATTCAGTTTAGGTTGCCAAGCAGCTGGGGCGGCAGGTTGGCATGTTTATCAAAAGACAAAGAAACGTCATAAAGTAGCTCGAATTACTGGGATAGATCCGGCTGGCCCTCTGAGTGACACAGCCGATGGAAAAGCACCAGATGACTTGACGGGATTTTTGGATGAAAGTGATGGCGATTTTGTGGATGTATGAAAAAAATTGTGTATTTTCAATTGGATATAGGTACATTTTATTCGTAGAAAAGACTTTGTCTGGTTACAGATAATTCACTGCAATATCGGAAAACATCACCCAGTTGCTGCAACGTATGGACGCTTTGGATCTTCAGTTCAAGCAGGCCATGCAGATTTTTATCGTACGCAGTTCTCTATAAATTTTGAGTCTCATGTGTGCACTTTGATTTAAAGTTATTGATCGTTGTAAATATTCCACAATTCCACAGCAAATGGCGGACATTTACAGAAACAACAATGTGAAGATAGGGACGATCAAAATGGTACGTTCATACAGACCCTTTTAAGTAATTAAAATTGAGTTAATAGGTATACTTTATCTGCTCAAGACTGTAAATTATATTTATAATAAAACTAGTCATGTTAACCATGATGGAAAATACGTAGCTGAATGTGTATTCTGTAGGCGCCTCGCGGCGCACGCTACAATGACATATAACAGTTGAATCGATATCACTAAAGAAAAGTTGATCAGCTTTTCACGCTCTATGGATCGATCTATGGAATAAAAAATTTTGACCCGGGACGCACCCTGTTCTCCCGTCCCTCACGTCCACGGGGGACCGAATTGACCCCAAGTCCCTCAAGCAAAGTTAATCAACTTTTCAATCTCTATCGATCTATGGAATAAAAATTTTTGACCCTTGACGCACCCTGTTCTCCCGTCCCTCACGTCCACAGGGGACCGAATTAACCCCAAGTCCCTC
>JAHZMV010006632.1:0-12704 GCA_027743765.1 Coecobrya sp. COE2
GCCAATATCTACTCAAACTCGACACCGCTTTGGCCAACAGCACTATGCACAAAAGACATCATACCGACATGTTCCTTGCGATTTTTGAGGCGTTCCTTACAGCATATTGAAGACCAAATCTTGGCTACAAAAATGCGTATTGCATTTGGCCTTACCTTTATGGGAAGACTGTAAGATGAAAGCCTAATGAAATGTGATTTCAATAATTTGTACCTTGAGAAATATCCTTGTCGGTTTAATTTCCTCATTCATCTCGGAACGGTGGGCTATTTTTGCAAGGCTATTAGTTGAAATCTAGTACAAATCCTAATACTTGAATACTTATCTTATTGAATCCTTATCCTTGAATCCTTGAATCTTAATGAATCTTATTTAAGGAAAGTTAAGGAAAACAAATAGTTTTCATCATGTATGCTTCATAATGTCGCATAATTTTTCTTTTCCTTTCTAACTGTTGTCAGTTTGTTTGCATTTCTATGTTCGTCAATTAACTCAATATATCCCCAAAATCCAATCTTGCAAACAAAAACCAGTTTCACTTTTTGAAACTTAATTACATAAAAATCCGTAGTGTCAGTTAAATTGCATAATAAACATTTATCTAAAAACATTTTGTAAAGCCTTATGCGAATGAGGAGGATCCACTCGTTCATGTAATAATATACCGTTAGAAAATACGTAGAAATATTCTTGATGCTTGCATGATGATAGGACTATCATACATACAAATTTAATTATACCATTGGTTTTATTGGAAAACCTTTTACTGTAAAGGCTTCTTGAAGTAATATACCTAAACCTACGCATATTCCAAGTTCGTTAGCTTAATATAAATTCACTAAACATTTTTGTTTATATCATTTCTATAATTTTTTTAATTCTGCATCGGTAATAATGTTTTAATTTAAATAATAATACTCTTATTGAATCAAATCTTCTTTCGAACAAAATACAAATAGTTTCGAAAAGAATCAATGCATTGCGCGATTATCTTAAAGAATTATGTAGAAAAGTTCACAATGCGAGAAATGATAAT
This sequence comes from Coecobrya sp. COE2, assembly GCA_027743765.1. Classification (NCBI taxonomy): domain Eukaryota; kingdom Metazoa; phylum Arthropoda; class Collembola; order Entomobryomorpha; family Entomobryidae; genus Coecobrya; species Coecobrya sp. COE2. The sequence goes on from JAHZMV010006632.1 coordinate 1,037, forward strand.
AAGTTACAGTTATTTCCACAATGCATATTTTTGTATGTTTTTGTAGGAGAGAGCGTTGAGAGGTATTACTAACAAGGTATGCTCATAAACTGTGAGTCGGACCAGAAGTGGTGAATTATCAGATCTGGATCATTTTTTATCGTAGAATTCAAAAATGTATTCCATTTGCTGTAAAACTGATGTCCACTTGCTGTTTAGGAAAATTTATGCTTATGTTATTGCACTGCGAATGCTTATACCTATACGAGATGTGATGATATCGAAATATATTAACTGTTGAATTTTTATGTAATTTCTTATATTTGTTTAAGTTTTCATAATTGATGATATGTTATTTCTAGGATAACTGGCATCTATCATTCTTGTATTTGCTGCTATGATGACTGCCACCGTCATTGAAATCGTTTTACATGGCATAGAAGCACATCCCATTACATGGACAGGCCGATGAGTTAAAAGTGAACATAGCTTTCAGTGAGAGCTTACAAAACTCGTGGCGCAAGATGTCCTCATCTTTTCCAAAACCGTTCTAAAAGATACCTTTATTCATAACCAATCAGCTTGTACATTTAACAGTATGGCGTGCACAATAATTACTAGTAGTTACAGCAGCAAATTCAAGAATCACAAATGCTATTTACCCCCAGAAATAACATTTCACCAGTTTTTAATGAAAACCCTAACAAATATGAGAAATTAACCCAAAACACAACAGTTAAAATAAAATATCTCGATATCAGCATACCTCGTATTGGTATTTATATTCACAGTGCAATAATATAAGCTTTAATGTTCCTATACAGCAAATAGACATTAGTTTTACAGCAAATGGATTCTATTTTTGAATTCTACGATAAAACTGATCCTTATCTGATATTTCGCTACTTCAGGTCCGACTCACAGTTTATGATCATACCTTGTAAGTGCTATAGATGCGTGTATTTTGCAGTGCTTTATTTGCAGTTGACCAATTAATAAAAATGTTTTTCAAAACGACTAACTCGATTTATGATTTCGTGATATTCAGGTTTGTACAATCATTTGGGTTGTACGGTTATTTGTAACATCTTGATTCGGCGTTGACCATGACACTTTTTTCGTTTAAATAAATAGTTTGTTTTCTCATAATATGTAGTTATTTTAAAAATTATTGCATGGGTATAGTATCGTAGATTTTGTAATGAGAAAACATGTCTCATTTCACAAAGCCCTACTATTATAGAAATGCTAGTGCAAGTTGCCCAAAGAAGAAAAATTATTAATATATTTCCACCCATAGATGCTTTCTTAGGTTGATTGACAATTCTGTCCTGTAGATGTGATTTTCCTACAAACTCTATCCACCAATTCAATAGCCCTGCAGAATTGACACCGCTCAGTCTTGTCAAAATAAACGGTGGGGTATAACCATAAATATCAAATACAAAGTTTAATTTTTGTAAAACATTTTTGCTAATGGATACATCCCGTATATCCTGTCTTATCATGTCCTGTCTAAAGCGTTGACACAAATACTCAGGTAATATAAAAGCAGTTTTATTACATTTGCTTAATTCATTTTGAAACAACTTTTCCTCTGCTTTCCAAAATTGGGGCAAGAATGTTTTGGTGAGGTGATCCGCTAAAAAATATTTACCCCTTCTGAAATTGCGATCAATCCATTCAGTGTAATTTGTCACTAGATGATACAATATTGATGGTTGCAATGGATGTATTCTCGTATTGTAATAACGCTTCCTGAATACCCTATGCTCTGATACTGATGGTGGTCCGAATCTCAAATCATTCCAAGATAAAACATATGTTTCGGAATATATATCATACAATGACCCATTTGTATATCTGTGATTACTCAAGAACCATCCAGTCTTTTTGAGATAATTTTGTAAAAGTGATATGGTACCTACTCTTGTGAATATGAAAAATGAATTGTTTAGTAACATGTCCAGGTCATCAAATACGATTGGATTACGGGGAGCTATCATGCTAGAAATATTGGTGTTTTTGTAGCCGTTGCTAATCACAATCCCTACTACTAGAATCGTTCCTACCATCCATCTAATTCCGGCAATGCTAAGAGTAGAATCTGAAAAGGCGTCTCCTTGTTCAAGAAGAATTTTTACGAACGCGAGTATGTATTTACATTGAAATCCCAACACATTTCCAAGTACGACCTTGCAGCGCTACTGGTGCTTAGACTGATCAGACAGTTTAGTGGCAATCGTAACACCAAATACAAGCACAATTACACAACCACAGCAACACAACCACACATACATGTCATAAATGTTGACAAGATCTATCAGTGGCAATAACGTTTGACCAATTGTTCCACAAGTTACGAATGATAAACCAAGTCCATCGACTTTACTTGTAGGGGGTGCAAGCATGTGAGCAAAATGTCCTCCTTTAAGCACAATGTTCAGCATATAAAGCTGAGTAAAAAGTGGAAAAGTTTTAATTCTCCTAGATAGGCTCCCAACAGGGGTACAGACAACATATCTGGATACTATCAACGTGTAATTCCCCATCAAATGTGAAACTACGTAAGCAAATCAGACGACAACCGGTCGTCTTCATTAGCCAAGTAAGTTAACGATTTTTGTACAGGGCGTGAACATCCAACGAGAAACTCAAAAACCCGATACAGACATCTTGCACTTCGATCTCCTGTTTTGCGATATGTTGAAGGTGCCCAAAATATCTATTCGTTTGGTGAGGGATAAGCGAGCAATGTAATGTCCTTGACTGTAAGTGCGGCATACATTGGTAATTTGAATGTCTTTCCTGTTGAATATTTTTGACCAATGTTTATTACCTTGGCTAGCACCACGGTCATTTCAGATGTCAGGGTAAAGTATAACAACTGAATGCAATCTGCGAGTATGAATATATCGTTGGTGAGACTTGGAGAGAATAAGTCATACCACACATAGTTTTTATCTGTTTCCTTGTACACTAGTTGAAATATCCAGTTGTCAAAATTTCCCATATGGTGAAAATCCTTCTGTGGCAATTTTACAATAATATGTATTGGAGGATTTGAGGATGGAACAAATGGAATTGAGGGTTGATTCACAAAAGGTTTGTATCAAAATATTAACGGAAATTCAGTCAATTTGTTCCAATATTCAGCTACGGGTAAAAGGATTCCTATTTGAATTTGACGGATCCAAGATTTTGTTGCAAAGGAGTACTTTAGTTTATTTATTCTAACACAGAACTCAGTTGGTAGATAGGTGTTATTGCCGTTAAGATATTTTGATAGAATGCATTTATTATTTTTCATTAGCGTGTAGGTTTTGTTTGAATCCAAATACTTCGTTGGCATCCATGTGAAATTTTGACGAAATATTTTATTCCAATTTGTTACAGGGACCTGAAAAAATCGTCGAACAATAATGGGAAATTCCAACTCACCAATATCTGAATTAAGGTAATTATCCAGAACAATCAGGGTCTTTTCTGTAGCAAACGGAGCAAGTAGCAAATCAATCCCGTTTATTTGAATTAACATTTTAAAATTCGCCGCAGTGATACATAATTTCGCCACAAAAATTAATAATATTCCAGAAAAATACATTTTGAAATTTGAACAATACCTTGTTGAATAAACGAAGATATATTGACGGTTAACAGCAGTTACATGAAAGATGATGGAACATCAAGTAGAAAACTGAAAAATTCTGGAGAAGTGTTAAAACTAGCCTAGACCAGACTTATACATGTTGAATATTAACAATATATTATATGTGCATTATTGCGAAGGATTTTCAATTTCAGGTAGTATTAATTACTAAACCACTCAGGCTTATTTAGTTATTGTTTTCGCAATATTAGCTACCAGTAGTTCCATAGCTAACACTATATGCCATTAAGTAATTAATTTTGTTCGGAGGCATATTCAAACATTTTAGGTATGTAATATTCATCCATCAATATTACTTTAAAATTCCCAATATTGCGCCTTGTTTTTATTACGACTGCTCCTAATACAGGTATAGGCAGTTTGAAAACCTTACCGCTATTTCTCAGTTTAAACGCTTAAGCCACGCCTCTTTAGCATCACATGACTTTTTTTCTGCTTTAAGACAAGGCAAAAAAAGTCATGTGATGCTGAAGAGGTGTGGCTTAAGCGTTTGAACTGAGAAATAGCGGTAAGGCTTTCAAACTGCCTGGAACAAAATGGACACTGGAGTGGGGGCCTATCATTGTGCACTTTCATGTGCATTTTAAAGTGTCCTTTTGTTGTAAAAATGTTATTACAAATTTTGCTTTGTGTTGAAAGATTGCGTGGTAAAAAATTGTGTGTTTTTATAATGTCGACTCGTGTGAAAATGGAATTTGGGTGCCAATTTTCTAGTATTCTATATGGCAGGGGAATAAAGGTTATGCCTGATTTTATTGAACTGCTTCAAATGAGCAAGTGTATGGCCAAATTAACTTACTCACTTGTCAGCTGTGTGTACATTTTCCATTCTCTTCTTCTTTTAATGTTTGTCTTGTGAGCTTACATTTGCCAGGTGAAGATTTTCCATACCTACGCATATTCAAAATGGCATGATACCTTTTGTGATGGTCTTGAGTGTCCTACTCAGGTAGATTGCTTCTACGAGCATTACTGTCCCTGTGGAGAATCGGAGACTAAGAGATAAGAATGAGGTGTCTCAGAAGAAACGACCGGTTCCTTACAACAAACTTTCCCCACCCCAACCGCCAAAGTATTCACTCATGCATCATGAATGATAGTAAGCAATCAATAAATACATGGAAAATAGGAATGATGGGTTGATGATATTTTGTGTAAGGCCAAGGCCATATGCATGAAGTTGGGTTTATGCTTAGTGAATCAAAGTGGGGACTTGATCACATTACAAAAGGTAAACTACAAGCATGTGGAGTCCCTGAACATCTTTTTATTACAGCCTTTCTTGGAAGTATTTTTCTTAAGTTTACTATCGTATATTTATCTTTGCTTTGTGTCAAAATATTTCATAGAAATTATTGCGTCCTTGTATAGACATAACAGAAATAATTCTGCAAATATGCACGATATTTTATTTCAGCACGATTGCAGGCCAGGCAGTCAAAAAATATCTTCATGTAAATACTTGGGTTTGTTTATTGAAAGTATGCAATATTTCAACAATTCCCAGCCAATTAATCTTAAAATGACGTAAGGATAGTTTTCCAACTATTTAGTAAATATTAAGAACTTTTATTTAATAGTTTTTTTGCCCAACAGCGCAGGGTTTGTTTTTATGCTTTATTGTTAAATATATGTTGCTTCAAATGGAAATACACGAAAACTACATTCTTGTCTACATTTTAAATATTTTCATATCCTGTTTATTGGCTCGAATGATGTCAGTCCCAATAAGCACGTTCCTGCATTTTCTCCATAACTATCAAGTTATTTGGTCAAACTGATCCAGCGTATTAGCTGAGAATATGTCTTACGTTTCAACTACTTTTACTTATTCCGACTCCACAGGTGAGGTAATTGTCAAATTCCTTTGATTCAGTTCCTTGAGCTTCTCTCGTTCGTGTGGCGTGAAATATGTATCCTCAGGTCAGTAAATGTATAGAACTTTACCTTATCCTCACAAATGAGACATGAATGCAATTTTATCCGGTCGTGTAAACGTCTATTATGCTGTCGCAAGGATTCTTTAGATTTAAGTATTTTGCTACACATTGGACACGAATGGTTGCCTGGATTGTTGTGAATATTTTTCCTGTGCTCGTTCAGCAAATGCCTATAAGCAAATGCTTTGGAACACTGATCACATTTATACGATCTTTCACAGGTATGGCTTGTTGTAATGTGATTCTCCAGAGATGTCTTCTGACAAAACCGTTTGCTACAAAAATTGCACTGGTGTGATTTTATACTGTACTGGTGTGATTTTTCTTTGGTATGGCTTCTGAGGTGTCGTCTGAGCCCAGTTTTTGTGTAGAACTTAGCTGGACAAAATTTGCAACAATTCCGTTTCTCTTTCTGCTGATGCACACAAATCACGTGCATCCGTTTTGTTGGGCCATCGAAGAATATTTTATTACAAAAGTCACAGCTTTCACGTAATTCACCGATATGGCCTTTAATGTGTAGCATAAGGTTACCATTTGTGAAGAAACTGTGTTCACAAAATACACATGTGAAGTCTTTAATCTGGGAAGCTTCCATCGTTTCCGTATGATATTTTTGAGTGTGATATTTTAAACTCGATTTCCTGTTGAAACCCTTTGGACAATCCTGACATTTAAACTCGGGAACCGCAGCGTGAGTTTTGATGTGACTACGGAGTGTAGTACATGAAGAGAATGATCGGTCGCAGGTGTTACAACAAAACCATTTTTCTCCCGTGTGAAGTACCAAATGTCGCATCATTGAGTTATGAGATTTTAATGTTTTTGTACAAAATAAACACTGGATTGGTGGCTTCCCATAGTGTACTTTCATGTGCATTTTTAAATCCCCTTTTGCTGCACATATATCACTACAAATTTTACATTTGTGATCTATAATAATCTTGTGGAAAAATGGTGTGGTTAAAAGTCAATTAAAACTGAAAATTAAATGGGTTTACTAATCATAAATTTTTCACAGGTATATTTTCAATTTTGTTTTTGGCAAGGAAACATGATTTCAATGAACTGGTTCAACTCAGCTAGTATAATGCAGACAAGTTTTAGTCAGCTGTGGTTTATTTAGATGGTCTGTGCAAGCGTGTAATTTGACACACCCACTCATATCCAGTATGCCACATGTATCTGTGTAATGAATGAACTTATGTGCATTCCGATACATCGCTTCTGAGTAATTCTGTTCTTGTGAAAAACTCATACTATGAACAGTACATTTCAAGCTATCATCAAATGTACATCTGTTTATACATACATCATACATAAATAAATGTTCATACATAAATGTTAATACATACATCTCGAAGGATGGTAAGGAGGTCCAGAAAGCGAGAATTTTCTTACATAGATTTCTTTTATTTTTCTGTTGGTGTATTCAAATGGAAAGTTGATGGCAGTAGGGATGGTAAACGTTTCTTGCATGTTATTGGACTTCCGTAAAGATTTTGTTATAGCAACCTCTGTTGCAGGTATAAACATTGTCATGAAAGTGATTTCTATCCATTTGTGTGATAAATACTATATAAGCTTTGCTATTAATAAATTCCAATAATTGATCTACTATGTTGAAATGATAAAGAATGGAAATACATTACACCACTTGAAACTTCTTGTTGTCGCCAAAACTTTAACTCGCTTCAAGAATGTGTAATGTTTGTTTACAAACTACCGCAAGAGATTATACATTTTCCAAGAAATAGTAAATACTTTGAATATTGAAATTAAGTGTTTAAAAACCAAAGTTTGCATGTGCATACTGCATGTACTGACAAAGAATGCTATTGATATTGAGCGCACGAGGTTAACGGCAACCGTTAACGCTTCAAAAATTTCCCATGACAACATATGGCATGTGATCTATCAATCGACTCGTCTTAATACCAAATGAAACGATCTGCCACTATTTCGAAATTTGCAGTTACCGTATGGCGGTTACAGCAATTCCAGATATTTAGGGTCACTTGAGGCTTCATGATGGAATGATGGATCAAGGCCAGAAATTAACTGATCGGTCACTATTTTGAAACTTGTAGTTACCGTTTGACAGTTACAGCCATTTAAAAAAATGGGACAGTATGAGATTTAATGCTAGAATGACAGGACAAACTTTGTTACCTAAAAATTCCACCATCATGTAGTTTGGACCATCAGAGGGCTACATAATTCTGCCATTTGCGTTGTTTATTGTATTTGCGAGAAATTAGCGTCATTCAAAATATGCATAAGCTATCGTCTTAAAATTTGAACCCGGCACCGACTGTCGCCAAATTTAAAATTTTGCGCAGTTGGACCGAACTTCGCTTATGAAATGGATGAATGCCAGCCCTAACTTTTAAAACGTCCGAAATTATTTACATTTTACTTCTTCAACTAACACATCATTACAAATTTATTGTTCACAACACTAAAATTAATTACGGGACAAGATTTCAATTATATTTAAATAACGTGTAAGACTATACCTGTTTAACAATTCATTAATCTCTTAATAGAAGCTAGAGATGTCAATTATCTGATATTATCCAACTATTATTATCCAGATCTGGTCCGTTTCGGATTCCTCATATCTTGTATTATTATCTGATCCCAAATTCAATCATATCTGATATATATGAAATATCAGATAAGGATCAGATAAGAATTTTTCTTATCCAAATTAAAATGCAGGATCACATGCGGAAGTAGCATGAAATGAGCGGTAATGTCAAAGAAATCACATGTTGCGTCATGTTTATTGTTTTAAGTTGTATCATTCATAATACTCCACTGTTTTTGTTCTTCGTGCTTGCGAAAATTTTATCTTACAATTACCTGGCACCATTTCTCTACTTTTAATTTGAAAGACGAAGTTAATAATTTATACTACAGATAAGTAGGAAGTTCCCATTTCCGCAAGCTTACAGATTGAATTATCTGTTTAGAGGAGTGATATGTAGCACTTGGAGAAATTTCAATAAACGTAGTAGTGGGCAACCAAGTATAGGGTGACAACGGGCTGTCAGCAAGCCAGCACCCGGATCCCGAATACATGTCAAAAGTGAACCTTTGACCTTGATGTAATTAAAATTATTAATTTTAAGATTCCCTTCATACAATAAAATATATTTCACTAATTTTAGATTGCATTTTGCAGAATTTATTCTAATCATCAGATCAGAGACTGTACATATCCAACTTCAGAACTTTTTCCAATCCGCCAAACCAATTTATCGCATTCCTGCTTCCCACAGCTAATCTCGTATCTAAAAATCTCTGCAGATGCCCGGCGCTATGTTGCATCAGACCGAAAACCAATTTCAGGTTTTTGGATGGCGAAAATTTGGCAGAAATATCCAACGGATTTACAAAACTTATGCCTCCATCCTCCACAGATTCATTTGATAATTTTCCAGTTCTCAAGTCCAGCTTCCAATCTCCTTCCGTGAAATTGGTTCCATAAAATTCCAAAAATGATTGAAATAGCGTTAAAATTTTAAACGCCTTATCCTCATCAGGCGTCCCAGTCGTATGTTTGGAATCGGCAGTTTTGCTCGAGATCCACCGCTGAACATATTCCCGACTTGTGTCAAATCCAACATTATTTTGGGTCTTGGGATTAACCAGAACTGGACGGGGTCGTGCCATGATGTGATGATCTCTCGGTGCCCCAGAAAAAATACAACAATCCACTGCAGCATCTCTTGTAAATTGCCACTGTACAGGCTCGTCTCACCAACAGAATTGATTCTTGTCCAGAAGTAGGCCAACACCATGATGGAGTCGCAACGAGGGTCAAAGTTCAATAGGTACTTCACCAAGCGGCACATTTGAACTTCGAGAAGATATTGTGGGTCGATGAAAAGGGTGAAAGTGACGTGATTCGTGTTGTACTGTAGGCGCCATTCTAGATTTTTTTGGGTTTCGAGTAAGTGGAAATTTCCTAAGGATTCTGGAAGAGTGAAAGCCGAGTCGTTGGAGGTGTTGGAGGGAAGGCGGTAGAAAACGAGAATGGATTCCCGCTGGAAGGAACTGGTGAAAGGATTCTTGAGACCGAGATGCCAGTTTTGAAAGAGGGTGAGTTCAGTCTCTATGTGTTTCAAGCCTAGAAAAAATTTAGGGCGGTGATGGCTTCGGTGACCTTTTGGATTTGGGGGGGTTCGTATTTGAATGGCATCGTGAACGAGCTGAAGTTGACCGTGAAGGGAAGAGGAGGAGTCGATAGGAGGAGCAGGGCAGAACACGTCAGGACATGTTTCTCTTGTTGATGGAGGTGGTGGTGGTGACGGCATTTGAGATGATGCCGGTGTGGGTGTAGGTAACGGTGGTGGGGTTATCAATGGAAGCAGTGGCTGGGTTATGGGAGGTGCAATCGTCGGCTGCGGAGGTGGAACTCTCTGTTGTGGAGGTGGAATGCTCGTCTGTGGAGCTGATCTTCTTTGCTTGTTTCGAGCGCGCTTCAAAGCATTCAAAGCCATTCCTACCGCTTGGCTTTCCGCCCACTTCTTTTTACTCGATTCAGCCAAGAATGTAACTCCATTCACAACAACTGTACAGTTCCATTCTGTCCTTCCCCCTTTATGTTTTGGAGTAGCCTTGATTTTGGATGGTTTCCAACCTCGCTGTTTTACAAAACTGTGGAGCGCAGCAACTAACTCTTTTCTTTTATCTCCAGCGCTGCCTTCACTCGATAATTTTGCCTGTTTTGGGGCAGCCATGGATGAAGTTGGTCCCTGCACGGGAGACTCTAGTGGGCGCTTTTTAGGTCTACTTCCGCTTACTCCAGTGAAGTCAAAAGCTCGAGGATCCTTCCAGCTGGGAGGTGGGATGAACCTGATGTGATTCTTTTCATGTTGTTATTCTCCAATCCATCTTCCATGAAGACGGCTTTAACATGAAATCCAATTGTTTCACAGCCTAATTCAGCCACTCAAACAATTTAAACACTAACCGTACTCTATGTTCCAGTCTAATTTTAAATAATCATTTAATACACATCAACGATGAATTCAGCCTGACCAGTCATTCATACGAAAACAGTTGGGAAGTACACTTCTGCATTATCTCACTACAAGTGGTGGCCTCTGATTCCTCTTCATCTTCATTTAAAACAACACCTTTAGCTTCATATCCGGCGACAATGCTCTTCTGGTATCCCGATAGCTGAGTTTCTGTTTTCTCAGCAACTTTGATCTTGCTATTTCCGATTAGTCCAATGTTAGCTAAGGAAGAAACAAAGTTAATATACCCAAATAATTATTTAATAGAATTAATCAAAAATAATATATAGAGTTTTGTGTTGATAATATCTACACACTACCTTCAAAATTATTCATCTTTCCACTCCATTCTAAATCCGGTAATTTATCAAATTTAGATCTGATCTGTGGGTATATCTCTTGAGTGTGACGGGAAATATGTTTGACCAATTCACTAAATGAACTTTATCTTATCCTCACAAAATAGACACGAATGTAATTTTAATCTGTCGTGAACATGTCTAACGTGCGATTGCATGGATTGTTTTATCTTAAATTTTTTTGCACATATTACACACTGATGGTTTTCCCGTTTGCTGTAAATGTATTTCATATGTGAAATCAGCAAGTGTTTGTAAGCAAAGGCTCTGAAGCAGTGATCACATTTGAAAGCTTTTTCATTAGTGTGGCTGGCTATAATGTGATGCTCAAGGGATCCTTTTTTACAAAAGCATTTGCTACAAAAATTACACTGATGTGGCTTCTCATTTCTATGGCTTGCAAAGTGACGATTGAGCTCACTTACTGTGTAAAATTTTGCGGGACAAATTGGGCACAATTTTGTTTTCTCTGTTGGCTGATGGAAACGAATCACAGGCATTAGTTTTGCACGACCGTCAGATAATTCCTTACCACATAAATCACATTGTTCTCGGCCTTAGTGGACATGACCTCGAGTATGTCGCATTAGTTTAGCATTTGTTATAAAACGTCGTTCACAAAATACACAAATGAACTTTGGAATTTGGGCAGTTTCTAGTGTGTCAGGATGGTTTGCTGCACATGAT
>JAHZMV010006633.1:0-29876 GCA_027743765.1 Coecobrya sp. COE2
CAAAATATAATCCACACATACCCATTGTTTTTCGATCAATAGGGAGATTATAAGAGGGTTAAATTTTTTGGCGGATATCGCTCAGTCGACCATTGTCGCACGACGGTATAAATGTATAATATCTCTCCTGTGTGCATTCACTTGCAGACACGGCTCTCATTGAGTTAATACTTATCTCCTCACAAAAGACTAAATCGGGTTTGGTGGCTTGATGTTTCTCCTACTCTTTCCTACTACTTTTACATACTTGTGTGAACCCACACATAGAAATCTCTTTTGTGATTTTTAAGGTTGCCTATTCACTCCTGATTCAGGAACTTAGATATCAGATACAAGTTGGTATGAACCAGAGAGGCACTCTTATGGTTTGACGCTGTTCATTGTATGCGATTGCCTCCAGTCCTTTTTGTTCCAATTGATGTGTTGCTTTCTTTATTCTTTCTTCGTCTTCATCTTCCGGATGATTGGGTAATTTGAACACGGATTTCTATATATTATCTATATAAAGGAAACTCAGTGAGCCCAAATTGATTGAAATGTTTTAGAATAATCGGAATACCAAGAAATTTAACATACCTCATTCCTTTCAACGAGGTTTGAAAAGGGTATATATGATTTTAAAAGCAAGTTTTATTTTTCGTACCCCACGCCCTTCATCAACGACTCATTATAAACAGCACTTTGGTGATACATCACCTTCAATCCGTATAGGTACATCTTATTTATGAGCCTCCTTTTGCAGAAAACTCTGGATTTTCTTTGAGTCGTGATGGTGGACTGCTAACAAGCACACATTTCATTTGATTCATGAGCCAGTCTCTTTGCAGATTGAACCTGGGATGAGAAAAACTTTGTACGTGTTATAGCTTTACGTTTGATGGGGGAATGTAGGTATGTACATACTTATCCCGTACATCATTAGGTAAGAAGCGTTTTCTCTAGCTCGCCAAGTTTGTCAAAAAGAGACTGACTGACTGACTAAGAGTTTTGTTGTCCTGAGTCAGTCATTTCAGTCACAACTTAAACTGTGAAGAGAGCAAGTTTAAACTTTGTCATCTTTTACATAGCAGGAAAGAGAAATGTGAGTTATTTGATGCAGGAAGTTGGTTTGAGATGAATATATCAGAGAGTACCTTATTAAAAATATAAGAAGTGTATATCAAATGTATGTAAAAAGCATGTCCTATCTCTTTAACTTCACAAGTGTTTGCAGCAAAGACAGAATTCAGAGTAATAATGTGAGAATGGTGCGAGCAAAGTCAGAAATGCATACTTTACTAGATGGTTGTTTTCCGCTTTCTTGTTGTATTATATGGAATGAAACATATTTGCTGGTGTGGGATAAGAATTTCCATTCATATCGATCCAAAAACTTTCATGTATCTTTGAATCATCAAGCAAGACGAGAAAAGAAGGAACAGGAGTAAGCAAAAGCTACTGGAAGGCCCAAGACGCTTATTTTCTCACTTCTCTCTACTCAAAAACATGTTTTTGTGGGGAAAATACTTTGGATGATGTCGTGGCCGCAATTTGTACACATGTACATGCATGCACACGTTCATTCATCTCAAAGGAATTTTTCTTTGCGAATTTCCTCGAAGGCTCATTACTTGATACTAACTCATCATCATAAAAGCGAGATATCTCTAGATAATATATATCGCATCATTCCATATAAAATATACATACTACTATATTCACTACATTACATTTTGTACGCGCGACAACTAAAATTTCCTGTAACGCTAACAGGGTTAAGTTCTGATTTTCAAAACTGAAACAAAGCCATCCCATTTGAAAACAAACAATCACTATCATGAGGTCATACGTCCTGTAAACCTATCAACTACAGGAACATCACGAAAGTGAAGAAAAGTAGCATGAAAGCATAAAAAATATAAAAAATACATATCAAGGAAAAGCCAGCACATCATCAAGTTGGAGTGAAAAATCGTTTTGAACATGTCTAATACCATAGGTTAGTAGGGATTTTGAGCGGAAACTGCAGGGAAACACTTGAAAGTTCACGGTGGAAAACAAAGAGAGCTCAGGAGCAGGAACAGCAGAGTACACGTAGTAGAAACGCCATTAAAATAAACAAGCAAAATATTTCTAATATTTATGATGATGATGATGTAGGTGTATATAAATAGTACAAGATTTTTGACACGTTACCATATATTGATAGACCGTGCTTACTGCATATTACCACCACATAATACACATTCGCACACCTACAAAACACAATAACATCACGTACAAACCTTGAGTATTGAACGAAAAATTGTGCATTTTTGTGTTATTTCCTTCTGGAAAGCATCATGGAAAATATTTGTCTGTTTGGATGTTGTATGGATGTATTTTAAATGGGAGGATTTTCATACTTTTTTACTATTCTTCAAAAATGCAATAGTCGCTACACACTCGTGTATATATGTAGGCAAAATTTCCGTTCTTCATAACCAGGCAGTACGCATTACAATAATATATTTACTCAGAATATGAATGTGTAAAATGCATTTACACAGACACTTTTAAAAAATTGCCTTGCGATTTGAATGCTTTCAAAGGATTTAAGGAGGCGTCGTAGGTTGTTTGAATGATATAGGTAAACAAGAAAACATTGGATAGCATTAAAAATATATAAAAAAACCTTACATATAAAAGCAAACATGAAGTAAGAAAAAAGGATCAAGGCGAATTTTTTTTCTTTATTCGACAAGAAGGAATTCCTTTTAGGGAAAGCACTTGGAGTAGCAAAAACAAACCTTGTTGTGTATTAATCTCCCATGATTTTCTCAGAAAAAGTATGTTTCCTCTGAATATATTGTTTTATACACCTTCTACCAGTAATATGTAAACAGTTTACATATGCTCAAAAATAGGAGTCTGTGAGTGGTACTTTTCAATGCTTTACTTCTTCAAACATGAGTCGAGAAACATTTCCCTCCTATCCACTTCACTTGTCTCTCCTATTTACTTAAGTATGTAGAACTCTATAATAAATCAGCATTGTCAGTGAAAAAGCGAGGTATCGAGGTACATCCTACGAGCTCTTTAATATTGCAGAAAAGGTGGTGGTAAGCATAAGTATAGTATCAGGAAGGAAAAAATTGAATCTAGAAGCTGATTTCCATGAAGATTCTTCCCGAGAAATCAGTAAACCTCTGCCGATGTACATTTAGGATGAATTTTAGTCTTAGAAAGGATGCTCAAATGGCGATTAGAGTGCATCGAAGTTTTTCAATGCTACAGATACAAAAACTACAGATTTCTGCCTGTAGTCTGAACTTGTTGTGTTTAATCCTAACATATCCCTGCATCATGGATAGATCGAGCAATTTAAAATTTATGATCCATCCACCACCCAGTTACAATATGTATTGTAATGTATTTTGTGTCTGTATAACATAATTCTCTTTCCACTATATTGCCTACATGCATGTCCTATTATCCGAATTCCCTTTTAGGAATTATCGGAGTAAAATGTTGAGATAGGCGCATACAAATCAAGCTCTTATTATTATAGCAGTCGCAATAGCAAGGTAAGAAAATTTTCATCGGGGAGTACAAAATTGAACACATTTTCTTTTATATCGTACGGTTGGGGAATGATCCGTTGATGATAATGATATGGTAGCTAACTATCTACACACTGTATATAGTTATCGTTGCTGTTGTTGTTATTGACGAAAGTAAATGCAATGGTAATGTTATTACGGTAATAACTAGAGTAAGAGCGGATAATATAGATTGCCTTGCTTGGCAAAGAGAAAGCTGTAGTAGTAAAAAGGAGGAAAAAGCTCTTTGCCCTCCTGCTTAGATATTGCTGCTGTCTCTGGCTCAACAGAGTGTCTCCTTTTCCTTTTGTTAATGGGATATTACAATACATACGTCATAGTTCGTAGGCACATGTGCATTTGTGTATACATAAACATGAAACTCTTGAGAAAGGAACGGAATCGAGTGTCTGGGTAGTTGTGTGCACTATCTCTTATAAAGCCTTCTATCTGAATGTCTACAAAGTATTTTCTCGTCTGGTATAGAAATGGGAATGGTAGAGATGATTGTATAGTTGATAGAGGACCCATATAAGTGTATTTATATAGTCTTTATCATCATGGTTGTTGTAGTAGTCATTATTGGGAGAAAGCGTTATTGTACTCAACATAAATCGACAAGTTTAATAGAATAAGCATTGAGGAGGAAAGAAACAAGATGTTGAGAGGACAGAGAAGAGAATGAAAAACGGAATATTATGCGAATACGCCATATTTGCTGCTCGCTTACTTTGCTGGTAGATTTAGTAGATGCTGGAGAATTGTATAGCAATAATAGCGCTGAGCAATCGCTATCTGGATGGAATTTAATGCATGGGCAGGAAAATACGAAAGAAAATTTTAAAAGGCAGAGGAATTCATTGAAAATATTTGTATGAACAAGGCGGATGAAAGCGTAACAGGAAAGACGTGGGGAAAGAAGAACAGATACCCTGGTTATTACAGAACACTAATAATAACAATTTCGCGATATCGCGATAAACCAAGTAGACAGGTATGTAGTCACTTGTAGTATGGTACATGTTCCTCTACTGAAAGAAGTGTGAAATCAAAGTGAATTTATTATTGCCTATCTTTTGAATGCTCAAGTATGTCAAGAAGTTTATGTGAATGAATGCGATCTTTCAACAAGAAGAGTTTCAGTCAGAATCCGAATTTATTTTTTTAGAGAATTTTCTTGATTGAATGATTTTCACTGAGAGAAATCAGTGCACATACGAGGCCGATTTTATTCCATTTTTTCTACCATGTCATTATTATTATTATTATCGTATGCTGATCCTGTGAAATGCACCATAGATTGAAGCGTTTGTTTAATAATAAAATGTTATCGCCTTTTCCAGAGAAAAGCGATGATGGCGTTTGCATACCATCATGGTTTGTACATTCTACATATTGTGCTAAATAGAAGTAGGAAAGGAATAGAACAGCTGAAAAATAAGACAAGTGGAGACAATCCTTCTCTGCTATCCTTAAGGGGGTTTCATTTTTCGATGATAGCGGCGACACGATGCTATATGCTGCTCAAATGGATTCTTTTATTATTATTATCAATGCCATATTCTTCCAAAATATTCCTATACACCTTTCATCAAACGGAGAAAAGAAGGATTTACTAAAGTTGTTTTTCTTACTAGAGATTTGATATATATAAATCTAAAATGTGATGTACTACTACTGCATTGTTATCTTCCCCGATGAAATATAGGCATTTCCATTTGAAAGCGTATTGTTAGTTCTCACAGAGCGCCTGGAGAAATAATATGATAAAAAGATGAAATTTATACCTTCCATTTTGTATGGTGTATATGTAAGCCACATTGTATTGTAATATATTTCTACTCTTTTTCTGTCACTGAAGTCCTATTTCACAAATCCGAGCACTGTTCTAAGCTTAAGTGGAAAAGCGAGGAAAAAAGAAATTATGGAATTATACCGGAAATGGTACATATTAAACATTTATATTCCATTTTGTATTATGTTTCGAAGAATGTATATACTTTTAAGTGAATATTCCAACCTCCAGTCCAGTGCACACAATACCGTTTTAAACTAAATACAACGGACCAAGATAGTTACAGGAGGAAGTTCGAGACGTTATCTTGTATACACACCATCTCTATGTTCGCTTTTGGGAGTAATTTACTTATGTGCTCTTCACGTTTAGAAATGATGAAATCGACAGTCAGTTAACCGATGCTGGCAATACAAAATTAAGCGAGCGAGCTCTCAAGCGTTGTGTAATTTGATCACTGCGACGCGAGAGAAGGAGAGTAATTAGAGCGGTAACCTCTCAACGTTCCTGGTAAAATGGTTGAGTAGTGCTCGCACCTGCTATTAAAATATTACTCATCACCATTGATTCCGCCCGATTCCGCTAATTACTCAACAGGTCTAATAACTTATGTAGTTCCTGTGAGAATATTGTACATTGTACAGAAAACCACACCGAAATGGGAAAATTCGTTTTTCTATCGTAGAAAATCAGCAACGTGAAAACAAAAAGGGGAAAGTCCAACTTTTTCTTTTCAATCATCAATTTTGCATGCAAAAGAGGAAGCGGAAAAAAGTTTTTTTTTGACGAGCTCGACAAGGTTCATGTTGTGTTGTGGAGTAATAAAGATACAATATGTGTACAATAAAACTTCTGCTTATGACGAAGTAGCGACTAGCGAGCGACAACTTTTCTGTTACTTTTTTTGCATCGATGGTAGGTTATCTTACGAGCGGTTTTCTTCTATTTGAGGATCGAATTCTGTAATGATTTTGTATGAACTCGCGAGATGAGAAGTGGCTTGTACACAGCACGTAGTCTAGCTGTAGTAATGATAGCATCGTCAGTGTATGTTTATGGTAATGATTGTAATGTAAAAGTGCTCTAATGGCTTAGTTTTTCCACTTCCTTTCCATCATGTGCATGTGTCCCTCAAGTACAAGGCAGCCGCACAGTTTCTAAAAATGTAAATACATTTACCTACTTCAACTGCGTGTGTGTAGATCACGACCAAACTAAAACATTATTCAAGCTTGCATTCTTCAGTTATCTATTGAATAATGCATGGCAGGTTGTACTTACAGCAAGATAGAAAATATTGAACAGAATTGAGACACAAGACGAATGCATGTACCTAAGCGGAAAGCTGGGTCTCCAGTCTCTATCATCCTATCTTTCATGGAGCTCATTGAAACGTTCTTTCATTTGACTCGCAAATCCTGGTAGACGAACATGAAACCTATCGATCTCGTATCCATCCACATGGTTGGTAAAAGTAAAGTAGTAAGTACGTGCGATTCCTTATTCCCACACCAAATAACGCATTTCATTTCACTCAGAAAAAGCAGAAGAGAACATGGTCTCAGAGGACAAGAGAAGAAAGAATGATAAAGTAACAACTGACTGAGTAGAAAGTGTATAAAAATAATGTCTGGTGGTGTGACACATGGCAGCAAGTCCCTCTGTGTAGCATTTATGCACGTGAAACAAAAATGTTGATCCAACAACATATTAGAGATTGCAACTTATTTTAAAAGAAATTATGTACTTATAAAGTTGAATGATGAATGCTGTAGAAATAAAGTTGCCACACCTTTCGAATCTGTTCGAGTATAAGCCTCACTCCACTAGTTTATTGGATTAGGCATTTAAATGAGTAGGTGATAGTTACTTGCTTATTGAAATGTCATAAATGAAATTGTGGACGAGGATTGCAATTGTGATATGAAAGGTTCAGTGAAAGGGTAAACGGGACAAAGAATTTTGGATATAATCGGGCTCAGAGTTTTGTTGGTATCAAAAGATGCAAAGCATTCTTTTGCATTAACTTCCGATATTTTCTCCTAAAATTTGTCGCCGTCATTTTATGATAATGAAAAAAGAACATAGAAGAATTCAAAAGGCATCATGTACAAAAGGTTATGTCCCTATACTCTGTGACCTGGCAAAAAATAGAAAATCACATTGCGGAATTGATTTCAACGGAATCTGTTCGAGTCAAACATGCGAACACAAATTGTGCACACTACTATCAAATCAGTATGTATAACAATTATGAAATTCGGTTTTGTGAAAATTCAATATTATAGGAATTATTCGTTTTATATTCTTGAGCACCTTGCAGGCCAAAATAATTGAATTTCGTTTTCCGAAACGACGCTGCACAGAAAATGATCTGGCTCGTGTGACTGAACGTTGAATTAAAATTCCTTCTTTTTCTTTTAGCTAACTTAACTTGTACAACAAACAAATAATCCTGTAAAACTAATCTTTCTACCTTCTCTGTTTGGAACAGACAAAATAATGTATAAAAATAGAGCAGCTACCAGCTTTCTGTTGTTTATGCTCCTTTCCCTCCGTTATTCCATTATTAGCAAGGAAAGCAAGGTGCAGTTGTACTAAAAGATCACGTTCGTTCAAGTTGATTAGCCCCTATGATTGAATAATCTCGACCTGTCATTTACCAAAAGCATAAGTTGATTATACTTTTGCTGGTTGGTATCATAAAAAGAAATGTTTGAACCCAGCCAGCCAAAAGGAAATTATTGTAGATGGAGAACATGCCATCAATACAATGCATAGACAAAAACTTCTTGCATTAATGTTATATAGACACTTAAATATATACATGTTCCGTTTATGTGGGACCGACGGCAGAAACTTTTCATTTGAAGGTAATTTCTCTTGTTCGATTGAATTCACTCACCCTGACTTTACTTACATGGCTTGTTTGCTAATATCTAAGTAAGTATCCAAAAAATATCTGCACAACACAGAAAACAATCACATATTATTTTGTACGTGTTATATATGCCACATATGCATGCACGTATTTATATATGTACCTGCATTTATGTGGAAATATCTGTGCTATATATAATGAGTTATTGGTTGATAATGCGTTTCTGTTGTGATCTTCTGTCATAAACTCTACCGAGTCTGCCATTATATTTGCTTTTATTCTCACAACGGCACCATTTTCTTCCACCGGAAATAAAGCCATCAAAACATGAGCAATATAAGTCTCTATGAATTTCACGTAAATAAAAGCTCTTTTCTCTTTTCCATTCCAATATAGTCATTCGTCAGCCAGGACCAGTAAATATTATGCTCACTTGCATGAGCCGTCTATGAAGTGAAGCGTATGTTTTATTTGGTCCATCCATCAAATTGAGGTTATCCTTAGCTTCATCTCCTGTTTTTTCTAGTTTTTCTCTTTGGTATTTCTTCTTCGTCATCATTTACTCTCTAAAGACTATCAAGCTCTTTATTTTACTGACATGTGGAGCCAGATGTTGACTTATATTTCCTTTGCACATATTTTTTTATTCTTAAAACGTCAATTTTATATGTATATTCTATGTATCCTGTAGACATAATAAACGATCACCATACGATGATGCATGATTGCATGCTGCATACATTTTTACAGACATGCTTGTTATACGTTTAAAAGAGTGAGTGCCTCAGATTGTAGACATTCGTGTTACTACCACTTTTAGGACAGAAATTCATAACGATGATGTGACGATGTTAAGCCAACAAGAAAAAGAATATATTGGACAGCGTCGTGAAATTGATTCAATTGAGTATGATGATTCCCCAGAGCCCAGGCAAGAGCAATCAATTTACTGTTTTTCAACCCTTATCCAGATATACATATCTACACAGTAATACGTAACATATAACATATTTCTTTTTTTGTTGATTCATATAAACTCCAGTGAGGTATCGTTCGCTTTCAGATAGCTTTAATGAATGCATATAATATTTTAAGTCGACCAGAGGAAAAGTTCAATGTTATCTCGCTATCATTGTTACTGCCATTTATGCTCCTACAGTGTTCCATTAAAGCATACATGATCAGCTTAGAGATAAAATTTTAACTGAAATTAGTTAGAGGCGGTTGGTTGGTTGAACTTCATACGATTTGCATACCGACAGACAGATGTATTCACATACACAACTCATAACGTGAAATAACATCTCACAACCAACCAGACATGAAATTGAGCAATCCTTATTCGATATTTTGTCTAGAATATTGTGTTTCAATGCTTTTTGGCTGTTGTCATTTGGGGATACAAATACCCAAGTCAACTGAAAAAGCATAAGCGACACGCTTATCAGATTTCTATGAAAGTTTGACTAAAATTCTGTGATATCCTAAAACCCGTGAAACTTAATACACTACGCCAGGACAACTGTTATTCCGATTACGGGATGATGATGGGATGGCATATCTGTATACCGTGTCGTGTCATGTTATTTGGTATAATATATTAATGTGCATTACCTGAAGTTTGACAGATATATAAAATGCTGGCAATTTAAACCCTGAAACTATGAACTGTAAAGACCAGGAAGAAGGGTGACATTGAAATGTAAAAGCAAGTGCTTACATAGTCATGGAACATTAACAACAAAAGAAAACTTTCACCAAACACAAGAGTGCTTACAAGCAACATTCTAAACAAAGAAAGCTGCCACTACTTGTTACCTTGAAAGGACGAACCTGCATATCAAGATATTGCACACTTTTATATGATTTTATATGAAAATGCTAATTGTAAATAGGTTATTACTCACCTCACACAGTATTCTTTCTATTTCTATACAAGTAGTAGTATAAGTCTGTGAATGTTGAGGTATGATCATCTATAAGTTAAACTTCAATAATCAGAACCCCAAAAATAATATTATGATTCCATTTCACGTATGTATAGCTTTCTGTTGAGCCTATCACTTTGCTATTTAAGCCCACTTGGCAGCAAAATTCCGTTTTAATGCAAGTGAATGTTTATGATACTAATTCTGGCAAAAGACATTTGCTCCTCGTTGGATTTACCACTTAAAATACATGCATAAGTACATATAATATTATTATATACAGTTTCCAGTACCAGAATTATTTTGTCTCATGTAAGTTTCTTTTCCCGTTGTTCTTTTAAAAGAGCAGTCAAGTAAGAGCAACACTTTCCAGCAGTAAATGTATGTAAAAGCACATACCCATAAGACTATGTAACAGTTTGTCGTAACATTTTCCGGAGAATTTTATGTTGTAATTACGTTTTATTGTAAGTGCAAGTAGTATTATGTATTTCTTTTATAGGATGACTTGGCGGGGCTGTAGGGTGAAATTGAAAGCTAGATTTTTAGCACTTCTTTCAATTGTTTTGGCAAAGCTGTATTACAGGGCTACAAGTGTACAATTGTAAAAAAATGTTGATGTAAAATTACAACAATCGCTGTTTGGCATCACGATTATTTTCTATTCTGCAATTCTTGGCTGTCATTATTTGTGCTATTACTTAGCTCTGGTTATATACAGCAAAAAAAGTCACAGGCGGAAAAAGTGTAAACGGAAAAATTAACATTTTTTTCGCGTGCTCAAGTTTAATCATTATTACGTTATTTGCCAACATGATTTCCTTTTCTTGATCGTATCATTCAAGGTGTGCTACTATATTTAGAATTTCAAAGAGAACAAATGTGGAACAAAGTATGTTTAGTACGCGGACACATATTAGTCGTTTTATGTTGTTATCGTGTACGTTTAAATGTCTCTCTGTTATAAAAATAGCACATTGGTTGTTATTCCAATTTTAAGCCAAAATCAGTTTTTCTGCGTGCAAATTTTTTGCTACCGTATTTGTTCAAATTTTGGATTATTGCATAAATTGATATTTTACTAGAAACGGATCTGGAGGAGGCGGTTTAATGAGGTGTTAAAGTGTGTTTATGTTTCACATTTATCCATATGGCTTTTTCAGTTTAAATTTGTTAGAAAGTCGCACTTTTGTCTTGGTAAAAAGTTTGTCATAATCAAAGAAAAGTTGCCGCTGTTGAAAATTATACGCATAAAACCCACCGGTTAGTTTCGAACGTTTCTTTCAACAAAATATATTATGAACTTTGTTCCATGCTAATCCTTCCAAGAACATTTTATTTGCCTAACGTACTTAAGACTAGTTTATTACATTTTTCTTAGACTACGTCCCAAGGACAACTCTGTTAAAATTAACGGAAGAAAAATCGAGTCTGAGCTTGAACTAACTACACAAGTCAGTAGTAAAATGATGAATGTTTCTTGTGCATGCGTATGTTTTAGCGTATAAAATTCCTTCTATGCATTTTGCAGTAGAGAAGCATGCAAGATGAATGCGGACATAATTTCACTTTGAAATGAAGTTCTATCTTACTATCGGACTACAGTGGGAATTGAACTAGCGAGAGTTTTGGACTGTTTTAAACTCTACTTACTGTGGACTTGAAAATTCAATGTTTTATTTGTGTATAAACATCCCCAACTCTACGCCTAGATTCGTTCGGGCTTTGAAAACTCAATCGATTATACACTGAATTATTTTAAGGAAGCTCTATGCCACCACAATACCTATATTTTTTATAAGTTATACTCATTTCGTACAAGAAGTATACATGTTTTATAATATAAACATAGCGTCCATTTTTTCACTCGTCAAAACATGCCGACATAGGATAAAACAGTAAATAATACACTGCTACAGAAGGAGTACGGGCAGAGGCAGCAAAAGTGGAGTGATTAGCCGTAGGACGTACATAATTACTACGTAACTTTGACCCAAATACTTTTTCACTCACTCACTATTTTAACATTTAACATTTGTACATTACGTAAAGGTAATCTGTTTGTGTATACATATATCTACAACCTACATATGCCACAATAATACAAATGTGTATAAATACACTTTTAGGATAATATGCTACACAACAAGAATTTCATTTAAAACAGTTCACTATAAGTGGAGAAAATAGTTAATGAAAGGGTGACGTGAGACTTGGTTATTTAATATATAGCATATCAAAAAGAGACTTTTTGTATTAATTTTGATGTTGCCCTTTTGCTTTTCAACATGAGTTGACTTGAAGTTGAAAGCTAAATTGATTGTTGTGAGTTCATTGATTTGATCTTGCCTGGTTGGTTTGCGTCTACTGAAACTGGTATGCTGGCTGGTTGCAAGAGAAAGTGGTAGGAACAGTACTAGTTGAGCTGAGTGGCAGGCTAGTGGCAGCTGCTGTAGATATTCAACGCGGTATTTACTGTTCCTGTATCTTCAACAGAGAAGGATGACTAGACTACATACTGACTATGCTCTGTTTGAATTGTAATAAAAACCGAGCTCAAATTCTGCTGCGGGCTTTATACGAAAGCCTTATTCACCTATGTACTTTCACGACGATGGTGATGATGTCGGTTCGTATAAAATGATGGACCGGCCAGATTGTGGTGGTAGTTGGTTACTTGTTTTTATGCATACCTTCGTACAACCTCTTTGATAGTTAAAACTAAAGAGTGCTCTGAGAACTAGAGAGAACAAGATGAAATAAATGATTAAGCCAGGAAATATAAGGGAAAAGAATCCATACTAAGAAGAATACATATCCAACCAACTACGTATAAATATTAATTTATAAACACGCCCTGACTTTTTACAGAGGAAAGAAATGCGGGTATGGTTTCTACTTGAACAGGAGAAGGTCCATAATAATTATATTATTCGCATTTTGCTAGAAGCGCAACACACAACCAACAAACTACCTATTCTAAAACAGTTCCATACTTTCCCTCCTACTGGGTACTTCTCCGTTTCATTCCATTATAAATTATATATTTTTTCTTCCCTCTGTCTGACAGTCATGCTTTTATTACGGGGTTAGAAACATTTTTAAACTTTACTGTGACGATGACGTTGAAACCATGTATTTTTGCACATGAATTTTAAATGATTATGATGAATGGTGGGTTACCGTGAATTTATTATGGCGGAGATGCTGCATAACCTTGAGGTTTAAATATATGCATGTGTGTACATTGTATCCACACATACATAGTTTCTTCTAGTGCCCACACTGTAATGTGCTACATACATACATTTATGAATAAGAAAAAAAACAGGAGATTGAGAGGTGTGGTGGTGAAGAAGTGTGGAACGTGTGGAACTAAAACGTAACAAACTATTACAAATCAGTTAAGCCATACAATTTACGATGCCTGATCCACGTTTTATAGTGCTCTCGTATGATCCTCAACAATTTACTGGTGCATTGGATACATATTATGGAGAAGGTGTTAGGTTTTCAGCCTTCATTTTTATTTGTCTTTACACTGCATTATTAATAACATGGTTTCCTTCCTACGAAGAAAACCTTGTTGTATTTTTAAAAAAGAACCCTGCCGATTTGTTTAGTTTCTCATAATTCCGTTGGTGAAGGATTTTAAGGTGGTTTGTTTGATAAAAAAGTCAGAGGCAGAATTGCTTTGACCTCTACTTTACAAGGTGGATTGTTGGATACAATGCGTACATCCACCAATAAACTACAAAACTCGACCCTGTAGAAAACGGCTTGAACGAGCTGATCGACTAAAAGTTTACATGGAATGGATCTGGACTCATATATAAAGTATAACATATTTTGAGTTGTGTATCGTCTGAAGCATTATGGGTGATCATGCTCTCCTTTGAAGCTGTTGGTTTTACTGGTTATATCTTAATATTCCATCGATGACTGCGTGTATCTTCATCATCATCACTGTTTTGTACAATAACCGCATTTCACTTCTCTCTATCCCACCACATTTTATTGAATCCCACTTCAATATTTACTTTAGTATGTAAGTTCTATATAGCGAAATGATACTGTAGAGGGGAAAAACAATTCGAGCAGTTAAAGGAATCAGTGGTACACGAAACCCAGCTTTATTGGTTTAGTATACACACATGAAAGGCAGCCAACAATATAGGCAACAGCTGGTTAGCCCTTATATTTCGAAAGTTGTTGCCAAAGCTTAGGGTAAGCAACAAGATCCGCCAGGAAAGCAATACCATTGTCCTCAGCACATCATTTCCATGTACCTTTTTTGTTCTTGTTAGTCGATGCATTTTATATTCCATAATCAAATAAGAGGGAAAGTTGACATAATATATTTTCTAATAGGATTTCTCCGGGCTTGTACAAGCAAATCCACTTTCAACAGGGTTTTTCTTTTCTCTTTCTCTCTCTTAGGTATATTCATTCCCCCACCTACTACGATATATTTCAGTGCCAGACATGAAGGAACAAACACTCATGTTTGGACATTTTCTGGAAATAAGCTTAAAAGCAAAAAGGTTTCGGTTGGTTTCGCTATGCTAGCATTATTGTGGTCCTTTTTCCTTTAGAATAGAAGCGCACAGCGCACCACTATTAATGTACAAGCCTATCATCCGAAGAAGAGGAAAAATATTTGCTGACATGCAAGTAAAAGGGAGGAATCGATTAAATTCACAAATGGTATAATATGAGTTTCCCTCCATCGTGTTATAGGCAGCTCAACTCAACAAAGTGCTACATATTTATCCCATTCAACAAACCAATCCAACGCACATTTCTTTTACTATTACAAAAAATGTGTACGTTGTCATTTTACCTACAATATAATTTTTCTAAGGTACGGGATCTGCTATTTATTTGTATGAATGAAGACAAGTAGTGGTTTCACACACTTCAATATTACAAACACATTCATCCATTCATGTACTGATATAGTCAAATCCATGGTCCTGTGTGATCCTATCATTTCGGTACACTTACTTTCTTCCATTTTGTTTCGCGTGTATTTCTTGCTGGGACAAGTATGATGATGATAATGTGCCTGTGCCACATCACCGCAACAATAACAAATGCAAGGATGGCTTCCCGTTGTTAGTCTTCATGCCACAATAGCGACAAAATGGGAATAGGTGGTTGCATTACTATATTCACCTAAGCTGGGACTATACCTCTGCCCCGTTTGTTAGATAGAAGGTATAAGTAAAAAATGCACACACATACATCAACAATGAGGCATGGAAATTTAGTATGTATTACAAACGGTTAATTGTTTACGAAGGCTTACACAGTGTGTATCTTAAGTAGTCCGAAATAGCACAGGCACAAATCTTGAATGAAATGTCCTCTCGTCTCGTAAATGACAAAAAACAATCAAAAACAGTGTTATGACGAATATTATATATAATTTAATGTTTGACGACTTATCAAAACCGCCAAAACAAACCTTAAATATACCACATAATTCATTTCCGTCAGGTTTGTAGCACATTTGGTTCATTTGCGAACTTGCATAATGTATAGTAAACAAACATAAATATTTTATCATTTAATTTCATTATTAGAGCATAAAAATCGCACGTTTCAATTCCTTGCTCACGGAAACCGTTCTTGCCAGCTCTTCACGCAAGGGTACATGTAATAACTAATTGAAAATCGAATTCATAGAACAATGACTTCATCAACCGACACACCACAAACTTTTGGCTCTTGTATAGTCATGGTCTTTGAATGCTTTTGTAACGAATGTATCTAAAATGGAATGTAGATACATATGCTTACATTTGTAAGCATATTCACATAACAAGGATCGAATAATTCCATGTCTGCTTACATTTTCAATTCTCAACCAAATTATCGACCTCTCCAGACACGAATAGCATATTTATTTAATTTTGCGTGATTCAAAAGTAAAAGTATATGAATGTATCACTGTTTTACGTAAATTGTTCACACACAAAAACTTTCACCCATCTGAATTGAATTCGTTTTTGCTTCTATATGTAGTTTTGTAAAGAACAAAAACTCGTTCTAATTTTTGGTGCCGTATCGTTATTTCATATACAAACTATTTTGGTTTATATTTTAATCCACTTCGAGCCTACGACGGGTTAATGTGATTATCCTTGTTTTATGCTTCTATCTGGCCAATTTGTAAAACCCAATTAAACTTGTCTAGACAAGAGAGTACACAAGAGTGCCGGTTTGTTTGCTACTCTACCTTGCGTTACTACAGGAAATTTGCCACTTTGTTAGATGACTGCATGCGTTTACTGCAGGATGAATATTGAAATGAACGACAGCAGAAAACGCTATGTGAACTTTAGGACAAAAGTACGTCACTTTTTACAATCTTCCTACAAACAAAAGACCTTTCACCTTACATGCACTCTATTATAGATTTAAATCAATGAAAGTAAACGAGTTCGTTGGGATCTATCATTTCTCTTCCATTCTCTTCTCTAAAAAATAATCAATTCAGTAAAATATATAGGCTTGTCACAAGACGAGTAAAGCCGCACGAAATTCTTCCATAAAATAATCTAATAGTAGTTCTCTCATCCAAACTTGAAGCTTATTCGTATACACGGAGGGTATGTGGAGAATGTGAACTTTATATATACACACGCATGGTACTCCCACTAAACTAGACGTTATACTGAATATAGACAAAGAGAAAAAGATACTTGGTATATGGAATCCAAACAAGTCTATACCTAAACACTAATAGGACTTGTTCTACTATATGAGCCAAAGTATAGAGAAAGTATCTTGAATCCCATCAACTGGTATTGTATGTAGCTGATCGACTACAAGGAGGGATTTGACGTAACCATTTTTTAAAACTGCCTAAAGCTATAAAATCATTGTCGTGAGGGATTCTCTTTACTCATCATTTTTATCATCATCAATGCACTGCTTCTTTAACCAGTCATAGTAAATGTGAATTTTTTAGATAGAATGTTTGTAAAAGGCTAAAAAATGAATGGTTTTGTTAACTACAAAGCTTTCTTAAAAGGAAAATGTGTCAACAGTCGATATTAGTCCAGTAGTAACTCTCTTTTTTCGTTATGAAGGAAGTATGTATGTAATAGAAGTCTGGTAAAAACAATAAAAGGACAAGAAATCTTCAACAGTAATCAAAAAAATTCTGGTTCTTTATTAGAAGCCTCAGTTCATAAATAAACTGCATATACAGATATGTATAGGCACGACGTGTCATTCGCCGATTTCTACTACATACAGACAGACTACAATATATTATCTAACGTGTTCTGGGGAGGAGAGGGGATAATATTCCAATTTCACAAATATTGTTCCCTAAAACCGTCAGTTTTAAACAGACATATTAAATGGTATACACTTTGTGGTGCATACATTGACAACAAATTGTATTCATAATACCCCGAAGTACAGTTCGTAAACATTTCCAAATTCATATAGGTACACTTACAGGGGGATATGTATGTACATTTTCACAGACCATTGAATAAGTTACGGAAGTTGAAAATTTGAGTTGATCCGTTATCTGACACATGAACTACGTCAATAATAAACAACTCCAGGATTATCCAAAGGACAAATTGATAATTGATAATAAAACGCCGAATTATTAGGTCAATTGCCTGATTACTAAATTGATGTTAACGTCAAGTTCAAAAGCACTGCATCTGTTAATTTTACCGTTATGCTACATTATATATGTATATATACTTAAACTTGGCGAATGAGATCCTGCTTGTCATATTTTCTCAGTTTTTTGAAAGATGGACAGACAGACGGACAAACAAGCTTTTCAAACGCTGATATATTAGCTTCAGTTGAGCAATCAATTTTTTAAAACAATTGGTTCGCATTAATAGCAAACTATAATACATTACTGACATATAAAGTGCAGCTTTGATACATTTATTTGCACAGCTTGATTCATTGCCACATTTCTGTGCATGCGTACAGTTAATAACGTACGAATCCTTCATAATTTTCTCATTCCTAGAATAGCAAGTTTGATTGCCGTATTTTAGTAAAGGTGAATTGAATAGGCCACTAAGAAAGAATATGCTTTTCGATGATAAGCAAGGTAATAAAAACTAGACGCAGGTCACCTAGAAAGGTCTTTACCGTCATCTTTCATTTCTCTCTACTTCGCATTTGTGTATAATGTAAGGTGACGTAACCGTACTTTCAACGTTAGAGTTGCTAGAATATATAATGTGTCAGCAAAGTGTAATTTTCTAGCTTATACCAATTTTTTCTTCCATTTTTCTCAAGAGTATACTCTATTGACCTTAGGGCATCTGCCTTGATTGCTTTTCTTCAGCTACATAGCCCACCATCTTCCACACACTTCACACCCCATTCACTGTAGTGGCGAAGTAGTGGAATTTTGGTAAGCCATAAATAACATTTGGATGGCTTGCTTTTGTGTTTGTGATCAGAAGAAAAATGAAAGGGCACTCACATGAAAGCACCATTCAGAGCACATAAAACTAAACCGTAAATGCTTTATAATGACCAAGGTCAGATGCAATTGCTCCATTAACTTTCTCAGAAACTCTAAAGAAAACAGTGCAAATCCGAAAATCCTCTTTATCCCATAAAAATGATTACAATTGTGCATTAAGTCTACAAGACTGTCTTAGTTATCATTTAGCTGAAGTAGTTTAACTAACGCTGGACTTTTCTAAAGACGAAACATCAGCTCTGTTATATGATAATAACCAACTTTCCCTATATATACTTTTTAAGCTAACTTGCGTCTAGCCTTTCACATAATACTGTGTAAAGCAAGTGTTGGACAGTCCGCATTCAACCGACCATTTTTATTTTCTCTGTTCACCCGCCGTCCACACTCAACACACCATTATTGCCTGGATTATTTCATGTACATTCCTACTTGGGAGAGAGTAGTTTAAGGCCAAGGAGACCACTAAACTGGAATTTATATCGGACACTGGAGAAAATAATGGCAGGTGGATGGTGTATACGCGCCTTAACTGCTATTATTCTCCTGCTTGCTACTCATCTCCCTTCTACGACGACTACGTAGTATGCTCGTACATAGAAAGGACAAAACTCTTTTTCAGACAGAGTTCATTTACTTTCTTAGAAATAAAGCAGCGTCAGTGGTGGTGGTGCTGGTGTTACCTCTACAGTCGTTTGGAAAGACAAAGTAATTCTAAATGAGCAATATCCTCGTCTCTCGCTCGACGTTCCATCCGCTACTTACAGCTACACAGAGCGTCCTTAGTCTTTAATAAATGTGTTTTTCTGTGGGTACTACATAATAAACTGTAATTTTGGTGCAAAAGATGTAGGAGACGTAAGCGTGGTTTTCTTCGCACCCGTCTTGATAAATAAGCATTGATATTGAGTTAAAGCATACAAATGTGTACTGGTGAGTCTATGATATACATATAACTTGCATACAAGGTTAGGTAAACAAGCAAGAGATCTTTTACTAACGCAATAAGAGAAGAGGGAAAAGGACGTCATTTATGATACCCACCACTACTTCCCTCACTTTTAACTTTCACATAAACTCTTTCCCGTTTTTATTCACTGGATGAGACGAGAGTCCATAGTATATAATGCATAATATAATACAAAGTAGGTGTGTTGATACTACATTCACTCCTCCTCTACAAACCAAATTTGTGAAAGCATAAGCGAGCAAGCTAGAGAAAGTGAAAGCATATGTGTAATAAAAAATTCAACAGAGAGAAAGAGAGAGAAGGCCCTTCAGTTGGTCTCAGAGTTTAATCCTTGGACCACTTTTGTTACACGAGTTGCAGTTTCATACTAGTAGCTGTGTACTTTGTACATTGCCGGTAGGAAGAAAAGTCACATAACCTATATAATGTAATGTGTTTGTTCGTATTAAATAGCCAAGCAGCATGTACCTATCAACAAAAGCATATAAAGTTTCTACCTGTGTGTTTTATTTTATTTTTTACCACGTATACCTGACTTAATACGTTGCCCTTTAACAATGGTCAGATCCAGCGTCTGTTTTTCCTTACATTTTATTATCCCTTCTTATGTGTAGCACTATTTGCTACCGCTCATCCCGATTTATATTTTGTGTATAGCATTCCATTCTTACGTGTGCATTTTGTCTTTGTTATGCTGTTATTGCTACCTATAAAGACTCATTGAGATTGCTGAATTTTGCAATGCAAGCAACAACGTAAACAGCAGTAGTGCTTTCTCCTTTCACCCTTTGTGTATGAAAGAATTCTTGAAATAATCTTAAAGAGGTAAGAGGTGTGCTATGAACAACAACAGTTGAGATTATTATGAGTACCAGAGAACAAGGACTACCATCAGAATAACAGCAGCTTCTACTTAGCTTTTTGTTTACTATTTTAAAGCCATGTTTCCCTTTCAGAATTTAAGAAACCTTAAAACCTATACAGATGTGAAACTTTATATGTGTTTATGCAAACTTTTGTATACTCTTTTCCCCTTCCATTATTATTGTTATTACCATTATTATTACTACAGCAGTGTGAGTCTTTGTAGCGCTGTATTCATAAAAATCGAGAAGTTAAAGTACTACCAGGATGATTTATTTGGCCGTACTTACACTTGCCTTTACTAACTATGCAAAAGCACGATATTAAATATCTTATTCATCATGCTTATACTTATACTAGTAGACACTAGACGTACATGAATCCATGAAAGAAATCAATAGACACAACAACGTTATGAATATCGTGTTACAGTTATTATTGTGGCTATTGGCTGGCTTCTCCTTTACCTGATTGTTTGCTGTGCTGCCTTACCTACATGGTACGTCTCAAAATTTACAAAGCGAAATCAAAAACCCCCTCTTGATTACCTTCTTAGATATTAGATTGGAACACTTTTCCCTCTTCTTCCCTTATTCTTCTTTTCTTGTTTATATTGCCAAGAAAATCCTTGGGGATTTGCTCGCATGAAGAGAAACTAGCAGTGAAAAGAAATATGTGGATGTTCCAAACTACTTCTTCTTGCATGCACACGACAAGGCACAATGCATTGAGGAGAAAGCCAAAAAGCTGATGTTGTTCTTACTACCACCACTAGCACTACTCACAAGACAACTGGTGGTGGTTGGCTGGCAAGTCGTAAAAATACCAGATACCGGAGAACATCAGAGATACATTATTCTTGTTGGCACAAGTACATATACACCCCCGTCCGTTGGAAGAAGATAATGCTACATAATAGGATGTTGTTTTGTTTGTTATATGGATCATACAAAAACTACTAGCTCTACCACTACTGCCATCAAATCATCCTCTCTAGTGTGGAATATTACTATTACCTTGTGTGAGTGTGTCTAACTCTTAATATATTTGTAACACCATTATCCCTACCAGAATGGCCAATCTAATAGTGTGTAATTGAATTATATCCAATTTTTCACATGTAGTTGTGTTCTACATGGAAAAGGGAGCTCTTTCCTTTTCTGCCTTTTTTTCTTTCATTTTCTCTTCTCGGTTTCCAGCACGGATAGACGTGACGGTTGTGTGGTATGCAGTATACATGCATGTTATACTTTTCTTATACAACAGGCTTGCTAAATACGAGTCCTTTTTATTGGCTGCAAACAAAAAAATGTGTACTCAATTCTCCCAAGATAATGGCAAGTTGAAGTTTATCCGCTGTTCTACGTGAAACCTTTGAAATATAGGTTTATATGTATGAATGTTGGAATTCAGATTACCGATCTGTATACAAATGAGAACTGTGGTGTGTGATATGTAGCAGTGGTGTTAAAACATGGACAGGCCACCCACCAAATAATACCCCAAATCAAAAGCGTGTAGTGTCGAACTTTTCTGCTATTGATCACTTCGAGCATTGAATTACCGTGGTGGTGAATGGCAAGAAGTGTGAATTAAAAAAAGGAAATACTTTATCGATGTAGGAAAGGCTGGTTTGGCTGGAAAGAGATTAATTCTGAATACAGTGAATTCATCCACATCTTTTTTTCTGTTGTTGTAAACTTCCATAGCCTTTATTATGCAGTATAATGTTCTATAGGGGAAGCTATAGAAAAAATGGAATTTTTATGTAGGAAGTAATATGCTGCTACTATATTTAACAGTAGTGTATTTTCTACTCTAGACACTGCATTATCATTATTTCGGTCACAAGATTCCGGAGACCTCTCCACAACATTCTGCCTTCTCTCCTGCTACTATACTACTGAAATACTTCCTTTCTTATTATTATTCCTTTTCCTAAGCAGAACAAGAGAAAGTGTGAATGAGGTGAAGAGAAGAGATGGGAAATAAAGAAGCACATTTTCATTAGTGGGATGAGCAGAAAACGGGTGCTCATCGTTCGTATCAATTCTTTCATATTATTATAGCCTACCAAAACTGGAGTACCTATATAAATATAAAATATACTGACACATACATGCAAGATATATAGACCATATAAAGCTAGTTTTCCAGCTATTCTTTCATAACCTCCCAATCTCCATTTTTGCTTATACTTAAAGAAATGAGAAAGTAGTTGCGCATTACCTTCTGAGAGGGAAAGCTGGTCGGTGTTGTAATGACATGGCTCTTCAATCCTCCATCTCTCTTGCTTCTCTCTACTACTTATTCTCTTTTTCTTAGACGTATCGTACGTACAGTTACGAGTCAGTTATATGGTCCTTGTTACGTTGAAACTAGGGAAGGAGATCAAATGAAAATGCAAACAAGCAAACGCAAACTTTCTCCTTTTACACAAGCACACACAGCTTACTCATGATGCGATATATGATGATGACGATGATGTTTCGTAATACCAGATCGTTATTCTGCTTACCACGCATCTGCAAGTACGTAGGTATACATATTAATATTAAAGTCCTCCAAATAATAGTTTCATCCTATAACACTAACCATCTATTGTACGCATATATCAACAATACAGAGCAGTAAAAGGGTTCTGAGAAAGGGCCATTAATTCTCTTACAAGGTGTGATAGCCGTGTTTTTTGATCCTTTATGAGAAAACACTAGATTTCGAGAAAGTGTGTAGAGCATTGTTCAATCTAAAGTTGGAAAGAAAATGTTTATGCATTCATTTATATTCTTTGTTGTGCTCATTTTAGCCGGTGCCTGGCTCTAGGTCCATGGCTAAAGACTAAGATTTTGCTTATTACTTTATATGGAAAAATATTGCTAACTTTAGTTCTTTATTTAATGGATGGTTGACGTGGTACAATATAAGTATACTCTATATTACATCAGGATAGTATTACATACGATCGCACATTTTCTAGGATCTCCATCCATTCTGTTGTGACTCCCTCTGAAAAACAGAATCTGAGTAAGATTATTAAGTGCATACAACTACGAGCTGGGGCGTTGTGTGTAATACTTTGTTTCATAAAACTGTATCTTCTTTGGTATTGTTTCATGGTCCCCTTTACATTTGCTACTTTTGTAGATAGGTACAACTACTTGTACATATAAGTACATATAGACATATACTCACATCACCTGTCCATTAAAATGTGACTCCCTCATGGCAGAGTAACATGAGAGTGCTAAAAGTGCGGTAATATCTATGAACACTGAAATGCTTATATGTACCCCGAAACTTTTGTCGTATCATCTTTCTAAAAGAACGGACAAGGTTTAGTAAAGAAAGAAAGAGATGATCCAGTTTGTCTTCGTGCCATGTGTCTCACTCTTATAGCTTGTGGTGGCATGAACAACGTTAACATATGCACGCGTGAATGCTTACACGTCGGAGGGCTTAACTGTGTTACGTGGCCACTCACGATTTTTGTCGTGGTTGTGTAGTTATGTTACCTGTGTATTACCTTACTCCTTACCAGTGAAAGGAGGAAACACATATTACCTAGTATATTCAGTACCTAGTTATGGTATGTACAACATTGTATATTCAGTTAAAATTTATTTGTTACATGAGGATTAAAATGTGTTATAATATCCATTACATCCTATGTACCCAACCAGAAAATTGTAGAATACGACTCATGCTTGCAGGATTGCAATTGGCTCAGTGACTGAGTTGTAAAGTGTGTAATTTCCTTTGGTCCAGAAAATACCACGATAATAAGAGAAATGGGAATGGGAAAGTATAGATTTTGTACGACTTAACTAACAGCACTGGTTCTCAATGTGAAAGCATGTTACATTTGTACACAAGCATATGTATATGAGGTTAATTCGGGTTAGCTTTTTCAATTAATCATGGAAATTAGTTTATTAAAATAGATTACTAATTATCATTCACTACATGTAAGAAAAAACTATACTATGTTAGATATGCCATGAACTCAATGGTTGCTCATGCTGACGTAGATATTATCTTTGTCACAATGCATCATGTCTATTGAGATTGAGAGTACACATAAAGGGCCGTATATTTTGAAAGTTCCAAAACGCACATATTATACGCATACTTTGCCAAAGCAATCAGTGATGACTGTGGCAGTATTGCTACATATTGTGTTTTATGTACTATTGTGTGGTCATTCCCTGCTGGTCTTGGTTAGGCTATTATCAATGTATCAGTGGTGGAGCAACAAACTGCTTCGCTAAGCATAATTTTCTATCCTTTTCCCCTGACAATTGAACTAGGAAGGAAGTGAAAGGGGACCATTGCCTTTTTTTCTCGTTGACTAAGCTTGCTATTCCATAGATAAACGCATATCAGTAATGGTAAGTGCAATGCAATGTTTGCTTACTCCAGGTTACTTCCTGATTCCCTAACTGTGTTGGTGTCCCAATACCAATTCACTATCTCTCTCCTTTGCTGTCTATCTGACACGAACAGACCTTTTAGAATCACAGAAGCGTTTCTTTGTTAAGAAAATTCACAGTTGTGAAAAGGGATCCATGTATATTTTATTATTTGAATATTGAAACTTTAGAAGGCATTTTTTGCGAGTGAGTGAACAAACGAGAAAAAGAACACCATTCGCACAAATAGCCTATTCATACACGGCAAACTTAATAATAATAGCAACAAAAGTCCTACAGAAATAAACAGAATATACATATATAAGCATGTGAATATAGTATGCTATATATACCCTAGAACAACAGCCTACCGCATAAGTAGAAAAAAACAGAACACATTGGATTTTTTAAGTTGGCGTGGCTGCTAAATTATGTACATATATACAACTGTATAGAAAACATGAGATCGACAATAACACCTATGTATACTATATTGCTCCAGAAATGTTGTTGCTCACACCAAGAAAATAAAGATCGATAATATCAGCGAGCATACATGTTTTTGTGTATTATTTGCGTGTTATTTTGTAGAAAAATTGGAAGCGACGGGGATGAAAGTCCTATGCAGCTGATGTAATTACAAATGAATTTATTGGAATAAATAAATAACAAAACATGGAGTAATACAAAATTGGGCAGTATCCCATCCCACTTGCATTATGTGCCGCTGACCCGAGAATAGAACCCACCACCCAAGAATACAAGCTTAATGCAATAATAATACACACTGATCGGAGAAAGAAACAAAGTAGTTTCTTGTCAAACAACAAAAGTAAACTCGACTATTAGAGCGAGAAAGAAAGTTTGTTTTTTCCCTTAAAAGAACAATCATTATTTCACTCACCAGTAGCAAGATACACTCTGAT
The DNA here is from genome assembly GCA_027743765.1 of Coecobrya sp. COE2. Classification (NCBI taxonomy): domain Eukaryota; kingdom Metazoa; phylum Arthropoda; class Collembola; order Entomobryomorpha; family Entomobryidae; genus Coecobrya; species Coecobrya sp. COE2. The sequence goes on from JAHZMV010006633.1 coordinate 25,822, forward strand.
AATAATATGTGTTTGACGAGGTTGGCACGCAGAAATAATAATTGTGAGTTACATGATAGTTTTCTCTCTCCTTTACTCACAATGTATGACTAAGCACAGTTGTTGCTTCAGTCTTTCATATAACCACCACTACATAACATGTTCGATATATTAAGACTTAGCACTTTCAGTGCTATCCAACAAACCCAACAGGGCTTTAACTCACCAGAGCACAGCAACAGGTTCAATTCTCTAGTAGACCCGACCTACTCCTCCTTAGCTGTCCATAAAGGAGATATGTAATAAACTCCTAATAGTAGAAAGCTCGTTTGCTCATCGCTAAGTAAGCTTATGATATACACAACAAAATCTATATCTATGGCTAACGTTTTGGTGTGGTTTTACGGAGGTACGGTCTTACATGATAATTATCACCAATGGAAAGTTTCTTACTGAACCACCCACACATAGAAAGAGCGAGACACAACAGACATGTAGAAAGAGAGCGAGAGCAAAGTATTAAATACGCTAAGAAAGACAAACATAAAATTCCACCGAAAGTGCTCCTGAGTGGCGACGCTGCTGCAGCTACTACTTTTCTTATCATCCTTTTTGTAAAAAACATTCTAGAAAGCGTAATACACTACGTAAGTTTCACTGCTGCTGCGCAATCTTTATGTATTTGCTCCAAAGTTACTTCACTTCATTTTCAGGAGAATGTTTTATTAGGGAAATGGATTGTAAAAAAGGAAAGAGGCACCTGATTCTTCAGTCGAGTTATCTGTTTATTTACCACCCGCATCGCAGAGAGAGGGTGATTGATCGAACCAGAATGAACCAAACGCGTATATATGTAATGTGTATGTGCCTTCATAGCAAAAACTATCAAAGTGGATAAGAATGTACTCAGTAGGTAGATTTTATTTTACTTTGTTACCATTTCCTTTCCTTTTCGCAATTTAACAGAACAAGTCTTCATTTTGTGGCGTACATGGCCAGCTTAAAAGTATACTGTATGGTATATAGAATCTATATTTAATATTCTGTGTACATTTTTGTTTTTAGAGAACTCTATTTTCAATTTAGAAAACACAACAAATGATTTACAGGAAATATACCAAGCACTTGCTTTTATGTTTCATACAATTTTGTGTAAATGATTTGTTTGGCAAATACATATTGACAATCATAGATGAACTATTTGTAAACTATGTATATATTATACAACATTAGAATGTGTATATATTTATACATATCTAATCTTATGCAAAGTGTACATTACTTTGTATACATATAAACACCAGAGTTGGGAAACGAATAACATGTAACTTTACTAAGCTGTTCTTTTGGAGTAGTACAGCAAGATGAAGTTGAGCTACTTTGTGAGAACAAGCAAACATTTTCTGTTTCATTCATTTAATAAAACTATGTCCTGCTTTACCATGCAAGCTTTCATGTTGCAAAGTTTTTTTAGAAGCGGGGGAAAAGTTGCTACCATTGCTACTTTCCCACTACAATTCTGTGTGCATGTAAAGAGGGAAAGTAATAGCTACTGTGCTATATAAAATACCAACACAAAGTAGACAGTCATCAACAGTTTAGTAATTTCCCTCGATTTAATGTTTGAGTTTCATCTCCGTCTCCGAGATTCAGACCGAGTTCGTTATAAATGTACAAGAAAAACTTAAACAGGCTTATGCAAAAGCATAATAATAAAGTTCTCACACAGTTGTTTTGCATGAGTAAAAGGAAAAGAAAAATCTTCAAACTCATTTAACTTGAATGAGAAAAAGATCTCCTTTCTTGTGACAAAAAAGAATGCGGGAATGCAGAAAGTACATATAAACATACAGCGGTTGAGTTTTAGAATTGTCTAAACTTTTCTAGGCGAGTGTATAACAAGTTAAGTGATATATTTAGGGACATGGCTGGTATTATTCACTCAATTGACACAAGCGTGGAAATCAATTTTTCATAATCAAAAATGCTAAAATAAATGAATTGTACATCCTCACGGAACACATTACGAAAGGAGAACATTCACTTTTAAATTGAAAAGTTTGACTAAAAGTTGATTTTGAATAAAGCTCTATAGTTATTCAACGCTCTTGCAGTATTTTTTTCAGCGAATTTGGAGGTCAAATCTGTTCTATTCTCATATATTACAGAACATGCCATAAAATAGAATATATTTCTTGCACGAAATGTATTGCGCTGTTGTTAAATTTTTTTGGAAAATATATTATCAGGATTATAAGCTTATTTCCATTGTCAGCTATTACCATGCATTACTTTTTGTTTGTTTAAAACTTTCTCTCCTCGAGATTAACTCAAATAGGAATCCGTAGGTTTTTTCTCTCTAGCCATGCCACAACAATCTATAGAGCACATTTAAAAGCGAGCAATGTGTACATGTATGTGTGATTCTCTACGATAATTGAAGGGATTCACTAGCCACAACGGCCTGTTTTCATGCAGAGCCAAAGGAGCGAGAAAAAGAAAGTATATTACTTCAACTGGGGAGATATACATAAATGCAACCACACAATGAAAATGGTTACGCATAGTCCTCCATCATCTCACCACAAAAGTGAGCCGCAAAATCACGAGATTTTCGAAACCGTGCAGATGATGATGATGAAAAAGAAAGATGATTGAAGTTGCTTTTTGCTAGTTGGTTGTCTGGCTTTTCTGCTTTCATTATCATTTTAGGTCCTTTCACAAGGCCCCTACTGTTACACACAGCAGCACGCAGAGAAAAGTTGAGCCACAAGCACTGAGCCATCTTTTTCCCATTCATTCATTCACTTTGGAATAGAAGACGTGCAAAAAGAGCAGTCAGTAGAAAAAGAGAAAGAAAGAAAAATAAGGTGAATTGCTGGTTGGATTCTATTGCTGCTGTTATTGTGAGAGCACTTATGATCATGTAGAGCAGTATATTACAAAAAGAGCAATGTTGGTGGTGAATGTAACTCCGTTTAGATATATGCATCTATGTAGTAAACTGATGATGATGATGGTTCTAGTTCTGAGCATGTACGAACTACGAACGCACAAAGTTCTCTGTGTTTAGAAATGTGAAGTTAGATGGACCACAAATTTATATGAGAACCGCGCAGGGATAATGTATAATGCTATATAAAAAGTAGCCCGTGGCACATTTAAAGCCAAAGGACGGATGTGAGACTACATATAGAATACATATAAAAGAGAATGGATGCATGACGGTCTTTATTACATTTTCACCGGAACACAACGGTGGTAGAATTTCACTTTTCTCTCTCCTTTCTGTAGCAGATACAGATATTACAAGCATTTATCACAGGAAGGAAAAGTAATGGGAATGATGGAAGCCAAAGTGAATGAGTAAGTGCGGCGGGCGAGTTGCTGCGACTTTTCATGCTGGTAGCATTATAATTTTTATTTGACGGACTGAATGCTTTCCCACCTCAATTGCAACTCGCCGTTTTTAAAGTGTAAGTGTTTTTGCTGCTACACTAAGAGGTAGGTTAGGGTGAAGATGGGGACGAAGATGGTAACTGGTTGAAATAATGATGAAAAAATGTGAGATTTTCAGAAAAAAGAAAAATGCCTTAAAGTTTTAGTTTCATTAGATGGCTTACAGTATGCGACATCAAGCGTACTAAAATATATTATTAGAGGAAGCCCAAAACTTTATGTCGTTATGAGAGAATATGATTTTCACACGCTGGTCCTTCTTGCTTGCTGCTGGAAAAGTGTTGACTATTACTGGTTTTGGTTTTACATGTAAGTAGACGGTAAGCAGTCACTCTGGAAGTGGTGATGGAGTTTTTAAAAATATTCCCATTTTGGTCAAGGTATGGAACACCAATAATAAAATGTCTGCGTTACATTCGATCTACGCATAAGAAAACGGCAAGCAGTATCCTAAAAAGAAGCATAACCTCTCGCTTACTCATTTTTAGCAAGTAGTAGGAAGTTTACCAGTAGTAACGGATTGTGGTGGTGGCGGTTGATGTTGGTGCTCTTCTTCTTTCTTGGTATTTATGTGTACCTATGTTGTAGTATTTTGTGCTGACGACAGTAGGAAAACT
>JAHZMV010006634.1:0-45519 GCA_027743765.1 Coecobrya sp. COE2
ATAATATCCTGTGGTTTTCCTACTTTACTCCTCTCCTTCCACTACTCCACAAGTGACATCCAAACTACATGCTTCCAGAAAATAATTTTTTTTATTTTCTGTGCTAGTCTTTCTTCACTAAGCCCATCTATCTCTTGAGTCTCTCTGTGGTCCACTATAAGAGTATTATTTTTTTCTTCCTTAGTTAAACACCAACGGACATTAAGAAAATGCCGTGCCCTTTTCTAACCCGTTTGCCAACTCAATTTGTGCGAAATTATGGGGCGAATCTGGTGAAAAAGTATGGAGATCAGTGTCCCGTGCTTACCAGGGTTTTGTCTACAGTCTCGGCACCAGCTACTGCAGGTAAGCTATTGGGATTCCATTTTGGAAATCCCCTTCGGTTTCCGTAATAAGCTATTATTATTATAATTATATTGTAGAATTGCTAATTGGATGTGCTACATTTTATATATGGGATGTTATAACATGGTAGGATGGATGGATCATTATTTTATTGTTGAGGAGTGAATTGTGCATATAATCATTAATTTGTTGATTTGATGAAATAATGAGTGGTTTATTTAATTGTGATGATTTTAGGTGGGACAGCTGAAGGAGTTGCTGCTGGGGATGCTGGCAATTGCCCATTTGCAAACTCTGTGCTTCCACCGTCAGCTGTGAAGCATGCTACTCAAGCAATGCTTGAGGATGTCCATGTCGGGAATGGGCTTCCAAGGAAACAGCCAACAAGCGGCGAGAGTTTCCCGTATGAGGATTTTTTCCATGAGCAGATCATGAAAAAGAAGAATGATCACTCATACCGCATCTTCAAGAAGGTCAATCGGCTGGCATCTGAGTTTCCAAGTGCCAAGGAGTATAGCTGGGGCGAACGCCCGATTACTGTATGGTGCTCCAATGATTACCTTGGAATGTCTTGCCATCCCGAGGTGAAACGCGCTGTGCGGTAAGATAATTGTCCATGACATTGACAAAAAGTTGTAAAAGTCATTTAAAAGTGCTGTGTAATCATCTCTGGCATTATTATGTGTACGTACATTTAGGGACGCACTTGAACAACACGGCGCTGGTGCTGGTGGAACGAGAAATATATCTGGGAACACATTATATCACGAAAATTTGGAAGCTGAGCTGGCTTCATTGCATCAAAAACCTGCTGCTCTGCTCTTCACTTCGTGCTATGTGGCCAATGATTCCACGCTATTTACCTTGGCACGGACTCTACCTGGTGAGAAGATGCTACTTGTACATTTTGATGCTGCAGCAACCATTATATCGCCTTGCTAAAATGCGTCATTGATGATGATAATGACTATAACGAAGTGAAATTATTTTAATTTCCTCATGTTATATCATATAAAATACTTGTCAAAATTAGCAGCAGAGTTTAACATGAATTATTTCAATCTTCAGGAAAAGCTTTTGGAAACATTGGAGGGTATATTGCTGGCAGTAAAAACTTGGTGGACATGGTCCGAAGCTATGCTGCAGGTTTTATTTTTACAACTTCTTTGCCACCAACTGTACTTGCAGGCGCTTATACAGCCGTGAGGATCTTGAGGTCTGAAGAAGGACGCCAACTGCGTTCTCGTCACCAAGCAAATGTTCGTTACCTGAGAGAACAATTAATGAGTGAAGGAATCTCTGTAGAGCATACACCATCTCATATCATTCCAGTTTTCGTAAGTCTATTATTATCATGCCACCGAAAGATATCTCTATAAAGTTAAATGATGCTAAATGTTTGCAAAATGTATGCTGCAAGAAAATGCCTCTTGATATCAATTAGTAAATATACTAGCCATCAGTCACCGGACCGGTATGCTTAATGATGTAATTTTTGTGCAATTTTTCACAGATTGGTAATCCATCTTTGAGCAGTGAGCTTTCGGACAGGTTGTTGAAACGGAAAGGACATTACGTGCAAGCCATTAATTATCCTACCGTTCCTCGAGGCGAAGAAAAGTTAAGGATTGCTGTGACACCTCATCATACAGTTGAAATGATGGACCAATTTGTGTCTGACTTGGTGGAAGTATGGAAGGAAATGCAGATACCGTTGGCCAAATACTGTTCCCAGGTAGGTAGAAATAAAACTTCACCTCACTTTACGTTTACATGAATGGTTATTTCTAAAGAAATATTTCTTGGAACAGGAGTGTACCTACTGCCGGAAGCCTGTGCTTTTCAACCAACTTGAGGCCCGAACATCTTGGAGTTCTGAAGAAGAACGAAGGATTTTATCTGATTTATGCAAAATTCCAAACTGTCCCCAAGTAGCTGTTTGCGCTTGAGATTATTTGTCTCGTTCCACATTGAACTGATTCGTATCCAGTAAATATTTTTTTCCGCAAAATTATGTTAATAGAAATATACAAACGCTTGTTTCAATTCGCTATTGGAAACCCTTTGTAATTTTTAATTGAAATATTCAAGTATTATTAATCTGCATTCATTATTTTAACGTCCATATAGTATTACCTCGAACAGGTTTTACTTTTCCCTATCATTGTCTTAAATAAATATCGCACAGTCAATTAATATGAGGTTCGGCTTATTAATTATGATACATGGTCAATATTCAATATATCGTCTATTTATCAAATATCATTCGATGAATTCAGTTTTTGTTCCGCGACTACTCTAAAAACTTTTTTGGGTTTTTATATACTTATTTTACAAAACCCATGCATATTAGGAGCTCCTGCTCAAACAAAAAAGTGCAATAAAAATTTGCAAGATTTAATGAGTGAATAATGGCGAAAGGCATTTTGTTTTTCTCTGAATATTCGTTAACCTCAATTCACAATTCCATATAAATACGGTGAAAATTATCGCGTGCATATTATATATATTAGTGAATGGCAACATACGACGGAATAATGGAAGAAATTTTTATCCTTAAAAACAAAAAAAAAAATTGGTGGTAACACTGATTTGTTGAAATAAGCAACTGCTTAAATAAAAATTAAAGAAATACATGGAAAACTTACTATGAGATACAATATCACTTTACTTTACGTAGTTTTTAAAGTACATACACTTTCAAACACATTAATAAATGCGCTTCACAGCTCATATGAATGTCAGCCTCCCGTCATCAAATATAACAATTAAATAAAATTAAAATAGAACAAATACTCTCCACAGGAGGAACTCAAAGGAACAATCTGATCATAGCGTGTGTTTCTTCAATAGGTATACCGATGTCATAATAATAATAACAGTCATTAAAGTAATATAATTAATAAAGTCATAATAAGTAATAATGCATATAATAATAATAATATATAAGAAGATACTATATACTGATGATTACCATAAGAATTGAACTGAAGTTACCAAAAAAGCAATTAAATGATTCCGTCAAAAACAGACACACACATAAATCCAATACACGTTATCACTCTCATATATTTTATCTCAACATGTTTAGTTTCCTAGAGCATACATCTTGGTCCATTCCTTTGCGTTACGAATAGCTTCCTGCTCATTCATTTTCCACAATTCTGCTACATCATTTGCTAAGGGATCATCGGGATTTGGAGCACTCAATAAAGCTTGAATAGATAATAAGACAGTCCTAATTTGAAGTGCTGGGCTCCATTTATCTAGAAAAATACAAGAAATTCCCAAAAATCAGCAATTATTTACCACCATTACCCGAAACACAATCATCCATAATTATAATTTGAACACCGGGCCCATACACATTACAAACGAACCCGGAGAGTAGCAAAAAAAGATTTTACAGCAATTAATTACCTTTCAATATATCCAAACATATCCGCCCCAGCTTATCAATGTTTGGATGATATATTTTTGTAATAAACCGAACCTTCGGGGCTGACATTGGATAGTCTTCTGGTAAAAACAACTCCAGTTTAAAAACCCCACCCTCAAATGGCGATCCTTCTGGTCCTAAAAATTAAACCCCACAAACACATTAAATTAATTACCTTTAACCCTTCCCCCCAAAAACCAACTCCCCTTCCATTCCCTCCCCATTAAAAAAATCTCTCAACTCACCAGCAACTACAACGTGAAAGTATCTGGCATTGTTGTCATCTGGAATTGCGCTGATTCCCGGCACAGGTTCCTGCATTAAACGCTGCGTTTCCTATTAAAACCAAAAACACATTTTCCATTATTACACCCTTCCACAAATAATCCCCTTCCCCTCCTAAATCTCCCCTCCCCCCAACTCATCATCCCAATCTCTCAAGTGTTTTAATTAATATTAATTTACCTTAATGATTCTTCTTGGCAGTCCAGCCATTTTCTGAGCAAACGGCTAAAAATACGCTTTAAAGCCCCAACCACTGTTCAATCAATCAATCAAACTTTAATTCAACTTTAACACATTAAAAGCCTTGTAATCAAAAATCTTAATTAGTACACTTAATAATTAAATAGAAGGATAAACAGTTTACAATTTTTATACGCTGCTATACTGCTGCTGCGGATGAGAGTGTAGAGTGTTCTCCACCAACTTTGTACACTTCTCTCGTTTTTTTCAGGCCTGGGCTCCTATTCAGTTCGCTAGCGTAAAAAAAATCGGTAGAGTGTTCTTTTTTTAGAGAGGTGGAATATATAATCTTCTCTGTCACTCTCGCCTTTTGGATAAGAGAATCAAAACACTTTTTATATCCAACTTAAAATTTCAGAGTAGCGCCATGCCCCACATCTCCAACTTACACAAGTCCGCTCATAGGTGGCTCGGCTGGAAAAACTGGAGCTTTTGTGAAGCTTCCGACTTGGATTTTCACACACACCCTTGGTTTTGGTTGACCCACTTGAGTGAGTGATAATGGCACGTTTAACTAATAGGGCATTTAATTTGGGTGATTTAACGGGTTAGAGTTAAGTAAGAAGGTGATATTTGAGTTGGTTTATGAAGTATGAAAGTTTGCTGGTTGGAAGAAATATTGATTTTTTATTGGGTAATCGTGCAGATTAGTTGAGTATTTTTTTAATTAAAGGTTTAGTAGGGTTATTGGTGTGATTTTATAACCATTTTCTAAATATTATTGTTGTAATGTTAAAATTATGATTGTATGAGTGATACGTAAACCATTAGAGCGCATCAGGTAAGCATTCATGGCAGACTTCTTACTAGCTGGTATGCTATGTGCTACCATGTAGGTAGGTATGTTCGCGTCTCGTGACATCAACACGCTATGTACTTATATGGCATGACTTAGGTAGTATAAAAATAATCAATTATATTTTTACAGTTGCACAGATAGATTAAAAAAAGTAACAATAAATCCTAAAAAGACATCTTGCTTAAATTATTATTATCGTGATGATATCATAAATGTGTACGAGGAATATATCATATCATGTATAAGAAATATGACTACAAATTGCTTTCAGTATCATATTCAATTCACATTAAAAGTCGTCAGTTAATCATTTCATGAGAGTACAAGTCTGCTGCTTTGACACTTCAGATTGATTAAAAAGGTAAATAAGTATTTTTTAATTGGAGCATCAACCAATTAAACAAGCGTCAAGGCCTTGTGGCATGAAGATTGACGAATATCCAAGATGAGTTTTGTCGACTGTCGATGTTCATCAATGGCGTGTGTATGTATGTGAAGATGCATTTAAGTTGGTTATTATTGTGGTCTTTATAAAATAAAATAAAAACAGGCAAAGTACACGATGCAAGGTAAATAAATGTAGCGCCAGAAATTGTAAAAGCATAGTGCATTGCCAAATTTTATAGTAATTGGACAATTCCCTATGGACAGGATTTTTTTCCATGCGCTTGCTTTTTTGACACTAGGAAAGGAAACTTAAATATGTATCTAGTTTCAGGAAAATCCATCCACGCAGTTAGGATCATGATATGAAACGGAAAATGTTTTCATTTGGCTAAAAATCAATAACGACTTTCTCTTACCACAATGGAGATAAATATACAATACCCCCCAAACCAAACCGTTTCTGAGAAAGCCTGGCGGGCGGACAGACGGACCAGGGAATCATTCCCAAGAAGCAGTTAATGCTACTTCATAAAATAGTGAAAGCATACTGACATAACGAACATTTAACAACTACTGCAATTCTCATTTTAAGAGTGTTGTAACAAATACACCCACATTTTGGTTGGTTGGATTTAATGTGGGATTGCTTTTACAACTTTTTATATGAATGGTATTTATCTCTACTATCTCCTTGATCATGTATTATAACGTCACATTAAACCAGGATTTTATTTTATTGTAGAATTTTAAATATTTAGGGTAAAAATGAACTCCATCGCATACAACACCGCAGTCGTAGCATACCGAGCAAGTATCAGTTACTCTACTGTTCTCATGTTTGTTTTTGTGTAAATATTTTAAGAAACAGAAGCCAATGTAAGCAATCTGGAGAAATAAAAAGTGGTGAGTAAATGATATTTTTTGTTAAAACATGAAATGCAATTCATAACTGAATGCTAACTAATGTTCCATAACTATTCCATAACATTCCCATTACTGATATATATCATCTTAACATTCTTTAATGAAATACTCTTTTTGCTTTTAAAAAACAATGAAATGGTGGAAAATCGGTTTTCTGTAAACGATAGGCTTCTTCCATTGTAATGCCGCACAACAGGCTTACTAGAATTGAAAATACAGAAAACTTACACAGATACATTGTGATGAGCTAAAAATATTGACTATCCGTCCACTCTCTCTCTTCTTTGTTCTGTATTTTCCCTTTAGTAAACAGCGGTACTGTTTCTATCCGTCCGTGTGCAAAGATACGGGAAGAACAATAATTTAGTCTCACCGCTGGCCCACTGATATAATATAAAACACTGCAACCTAACAGTAGTAATGATGACATGGGGATTCTTATCACATAATATTGTATGAAGTGCAGAGAAGTACAGAGATATCTAAAGTATATTTTTGCCACGGGAAGTTGGCCGAACAGAAATGTGGGAAATTCTTGAGCTAAAATGAAACTTTTCTAGACAGTTTCAGTCTTATGCAAGTTCCGCAAGAATGTGCTCGTAGATTTTTTAAACACCATTTTCATCAAGCCTTGTACTTGAAGGGATTTCCCTGGCTCATACATTCTCATTTCATATGCTTGCTTTGCAAATGCAATGTGACCCCTAACAATTCTCCATCACGTCATGCCGTTGTTGAACGTGACAAGCTACCGGAGGAAGCCTGAGTAACGTGATGTTTCAGTTGGGCCAAACACATACGTATACAAATGTTAGCCGTGCAAAAATATATTGCAATTCTTTCTTGTACTTATCATTAAAATAACTGTAAAATGTCAGACGACATACATGCCTGGATACGTAATAAACGGCTACCTAGAGGGTTTTATGCTGATATGCGAACCCGTTTCTCCAGCATCGATGTAGAAGGGTACACTGCTATGAGAAAGAAAAGAGTTGTAACACCGACACCTATTATGTAAAATAAATGTTTACTCCCGGATTATGTATCAACTGCGTTATCATCCGGGACAGAAGACAGCAGGCACATTTTGGGCCTGGAGAAAACATATACCGACTGATGATCGCAACAAGCTGCATTATCAGATCATCTTAAAAGTTGAGATTGACTTTTGGTTGTCCTTCTAGTCAAAATGCTACAGACAGATATAAATCTTCCCTAATTTTAAAAGTGCTTCACCTCGCTTGGCTCTTTCATCTTTCGAGACGCATACCAATTTTGTCATATGAATAAAATATACATTTGTTTGAGGCTCTTGCTTAAGGTTTCTCAACTTGATGCAATGGGAGAGCTTATGTACTTCTAAAAACTTGTAAATACATAAATGCGAAATAAATACATCCTTTTAAAATAAAAGCGCACATTTTCTGAGAATTTAACACATATTATGAAAAATAGAGTAACATCTCATGCGAATTTGTTGAGAGCTTTTGCGAAAATTGTGTACTTGCCTGCAAGCCATCACTTTCTCATTTCATTTCATCGTGTAAAACGACCTACAAGACGAAACAAAGGACTGCCATAAAACACGGGGGCTGATGGTAGCAAGAAGAAAAAGTAACAGGACCAGATGCTCATAATATGGAAATGGAAACAGTGAAACGGTAAGAATGATGAACATGAAGTGTTGTTTGTTATTTCGCAACTGATAAAAAGGGAAAAGGTAAACAGAATTTTCTTCCTACACTTTTCCACATTTTCATGTCCCTGCAAACATCCAACAGACTTTAGGTTTCGTCGTCGTCGTGTACCTCTGCAATCCCATATACTATCATACTAAAAAACCTAAAAAACAATGATGTAGTGTGCTGAACAACGAACGCCCCCTCAAGGCTCGCCTACCACCGCTGCAAGGGAAGGAACAAGTAATACATAAAAAAAAAGCTCGACTATAGTCTTTTTCGTAATTCTGGCAACGCTCAATATCAAGCCAAAAAAGAAAGATGGCCAGAGCTCTAAAAGGAACAACGAAAAGCATTTTATTTTCTTCCTTTTTACCCATACTACTACTACGCTCCTCTCTTTCTCCATTTTTTTTCTTTCTTTCTCTTTCCCAAACATACTTTTAAGCTTCTCTTAAACCCATTCTTGACTGACTTCATCTCCCTTCAACAAACCATACATACATTACTATATCCCTTTTTCGCAAAAAAAATAGTTGGTAAAACGGTTGGCTGTTTTTCTGCTGCCGTTGTGATACTACTTACCACTTGCTAATAGATTTTCGCGAGTACCAATGCATGAGCAGCAGCAGCTTGAAGGAACACATACTTCTCCAGCACGGAGAAGACCAGTTTTTTTGTATCGTCTACTAGAAAGAGATAGATACATCAAGATTGTGGAAATAGGTGAGCCTATATCAGAGGCAAAAATGGTGTGGAGCAAAATAATAAGAGACTGGGCATAACGCTGTTGGTGTTAGGAAGAAGAATATTACCGTTGATATATAAGAAAAAAAGGAATGGAGAGGAACTTTGAAAAACCATAAGAAGCAGAGAGAGACTTGTTCTATTCTGTGGAAATGGTGATAAGAGAAGACGAAGAAGTGGTAGAGAGAAGAGACTCGACAAAAGAATTACATGGCATGCCATTGCTTAATATGAGCTTGTGTGTGGTATGCATTGGCAACAAAGTGTAAAGGGAAAAGAGAAGGAAGACAAAACTACGTGAAGCACGGCAAGACCAAGGCATCAGAGAAGCATAAGTGAGGGTATGATGAGAGCGCCGACGCGAGTACCCAATTCGGTAGGACACACAAGACACAACTAGAGTCGACGATCCTCAATCTTTAACCTTTATACTGTGTGCTTCCCTATTACTTCTTCAGTAGTAGCGCTCCTGATAGCAAAGAAGAAGAAGACTAGAGAGAAGGGAGAGAGACGACTACAACATCGCAAAACGACACTACGTCCAATACATAATAAGCAATTCGCTTTTGCACACACGCGAAAATACTAAAAAAAATAGTAGCGTATAATATACAGCGAAAGTGTGTTGCTGGTGGTGTTGGTGGTGCGCTGCAAATGCAAGCAGGCAAGAGCATCAGAGAAACCTATAGTCACCATTATCATCATCAAAACACATAGACAAAAATTTTGAGCAGATATTCGCAAACGCTCTGGTTTTCAGAGAGCTTCTTATTAGTCAATGTGGACAGTCAAGTAAAGCTGAAGGAAGCCTAAAGGAGAAGACAGAAAAGGGAGAGCATTTCATCAGTCATCATCAACATAATAGGCATTACCATTTTACACTGGCTAACATACACACAAAACTGCACGCAGTTGGTACAGAGACACACATCTCCGTTTAAGGATGATGATGATAAAGACTGCAAATAATTCTCGCTGGCAAATCTGTTAGAGACGAGCACTGATCGTCAGCATTTCACAAATAGTCAGAAGAGTTAAATATTATTTTTTTAAATCACTTATACATCTCTATAGAAAGACCATTACCAAAAAAACGAACCAAAATCTGATGAACAGTTTTTTTTTCTCTTTCACCAACAAACCAACATTTCATCATCACTCTCTGGTCCTAGTCACCCATAAACACACGACATAATAATAACTGTGTCAAAAAAAAGCTCGTCTCTGGTGTATTTACAGCAGCAGCAGCAGTGATATTGCGACACGTTGAAATACGTATTTAGTTGTTGCGTTTGATATGGTTCAAGAACTTGTTAATTATCACTGTAAGTAGAAAAGCACACAACAAAAGTGGATAAATGACAGATTGAGTTCTCCCAACATTATTATTATTACACTTTTTTAAGCATTTTTCTTAAAAAAGGAAAATCGTTATTGTATGTAAATTGGACAAAAAAAGGAAACGTAGCATAATTACCGTCATGGTTTTTTGACTCATTCATTCACGTTGTTGTTTCTCTCGCGTCTCGACTGCCTCTTTTGTGTGAAACTGCTAGTTACAAGGAACACGAGTTACATTCCATTCTTCGGAGAGCGTTTTTAATATTAAGCACATAAAAATACATACACTGCGTACATTTCCTGAGTAAGTTTTTGTGCAAATAGTGAAGTGCTGTCTTTTTTACTGTATCAGAGGGAGAGAAAGAAAAAAGATCATACGGGCATAAGTCAGGGAGAGAGAAAAAAGAAAAGAGGGAAAGAGGGACACGCCACTGGGAACGAAACGGAAACTGCAGAAGAGAGAAAATAGCAGAGAAGCGAAACGGAGTGAGAGAGAGAAAGAGAGGAAAAAGTAGATCATACATACTAGAAGCAAGAGTTTTTAAACTACCTAAATAGTTTCCCTCCACATATCCACATACGTATACAGACATACATTACTTCTTCTTCTACTTCTCCTACATTATTTCGTGAAAGTGGTTTTCTCCGCTATAAAGCGATGTAGGATTAATGATGCCACTTTTCGGGAAAAAGGACTCAACCAAAAAGTCCAAAAAGGAGGGCAAAGAGCAAGAGAAGTCGTCTCCATCTCTCGAGGATAAATACGATATGAAAGATGTTTTGGGAACGTAAGTTGTTCATCATGATTACCGTAATAATCCCACACTTCCCCCAGACTCCCTTTTTATCTTTCGGAAACGTTATGAAAAAAGTTAGCAAACTCTCTGACCTTAGAATACCTTCCCACTCCTGGGTAATCATACAACAAGAGAAGTGGAATAATTGTGGAGAGGAAATGTTGGCAAAAATTAGTCATGTGTTGTCCTATCATCCTTTTTTCTTTTATATTTGCATCTCATGCAAAACAGGAATGATTTTGCCCGTTCCTCTTTCACAATAACAATCAGCGTGTGTGTGTCTTGCTCTTCTCCCTTTAATCTCTCTAGCTCCTCTCAGAATGTGAATCCATGTATTATGTATCTTTGTGCTTTTTCTACTTTTTTTCTGCAGGGGAGCGTTTTCTCAAGTGCGACTCGCCCAGAGCAAGGAGGATCCAACCATGATGTATGCGATCAAAATAATAGACAAAAAGGCTCTCAAAGGCAAGGAAGAGTCACTGGAAAATGAGATAAAAGTCTTGAGAAGGTAAGTCACGAGGAATTTCCCTACATTTTTTATCATGCAATAACAACACACGGGGCATTTTTAGATTGCTCTTCTTCTGGACTTTTGCACAAGAGTAAAGAGTGCCGTCCTGCTGAAAACGCCAAGATGCATAATGTTTACCCAGAAACACTTTATTATTTTGCAAACATATGGCCCCTTACCTGCTAATGTGATTAGATTTTATATTGTGAACATAATATTTATGTATATTTACATTAAGTTTCACAGGAGTGGGGAAATATTATTATAAATGTAATATATTCTCTCTTAAACTTGAATTGAATTGAAAACAAGGATAGATTTAGGTACATTTTCGTCTTTTTTTTGTATCTCTCTGGTTTTATTCCTTTAGACATATTATGTGAATTTGAAAGCATTTAAAGAAGTGCGCAAGGATAATCATAATCATTCATGAATGAGAATCAATGGTTGATTTGCAAGCAACACCATGTAAGCAGTTTACGTACATGAATATCAAAGAATCATTTATAAATACACTCACGTAATGCCTACATGCATAGAAATTATACATCAATTGACAACGAGAACATTATCTCGAAGCCATTCGTTCTTACTGTTACATTGTCTTAGGTTTTGTTACTGGCAGCTGCACAATAATTTTTGACTATAAATGCGAGATTAAGATTACGCAGTAGTTGAAGGTGAACCATAATAAAAAAGTAAATTTTTACTTTTGATAGACATATAGCAATAAGCAGACAGGGGATCCTATACAATGACTGCCAATGAATTAAAATCGAATAAAAAGCCATTGCATGAAGTATCAAACATTTTTGGTATTGATTTGGAGAGTTGCATGCAGTATCCCTTTGGCATGTGTACTTATGTGTATCCATAAAACGAATGCATATACTCATGAACTGGTGTATTATGCTTTATCAGAATACTTTTGAAGCCTTCTACTTTCATGTCACTATACTACTATTGGCATGTCTTATAGCCCTCTCTCTCTCTCTCTTTGCCTAGTACCTACCTTTCTAAACAAGGCAGGTAAAGTGTACTTGGACGCGTGTTTAGTTAGGTAGGACACACGAAAAAAATATATAAGCGCAAGCGAACCACCAATATATTTGTTACTACAACCATTACAAAACACATCGTCGTCATACCTACCTGTCTACCTCACCTCCTGCTAATAATAATGCGACTGCATTCTCTTGTAATTTTTGTGGTCTGTTGTGTGGTAAGTCCTCTGCTATCTCTTCAAACGGGATGGGATGGTATGCATGGCACACGATCACGATATATATGTAATACGTATCGAGCGTAATATTGAACATTATGTGTTTATTAAACTATATATAACGGCATCGCAAGAATGTGGGCTATTGTGCGAGTTGGGATGATGTGAAGAAGCGAGATAGAGACGAAAAAAATGCAGTCATAGTTTCTTACCTGGCCAGACTGCTTACCTTCTTAAAAAGCGTGAATATTAAAAAGAATAGAATATTAGATAAAAAAAACTTACTGAATGTATATAACTAACTGCTTAGATCCGCAGTCGGTACATATATACCTATTGAATTACATGTCGACATACATTTTTTTTGGCAAGAGTGGAATCGCTTTAAAAGCACGTTTTCTTGCTTTGCATTATTTATTGCGTTTATATTTATATTTCCATATTCTATGCATTACGAATTTATGCTGGTTGCCTCCTATATGTTTGCTGGTAACACTATCTATATATAGGCTGAAAAGTTCTTAGATGACCTTCCTTACCCATTTTACTGATTACTAAATAGATGAGTAAGAAATTTGTGTGCCTATTGACATTAAAAGTACATGAACGCAAGGAAAACTGCAATTATAGTTGACGATGATGCAGAAAAACAATGTACTTTTAATGTCGTTAAACAAAGTTTATTGCGAGTGTAAGCTCATATCATAATTTGTACAGTTTAATAGAGGATATATATGATTTTTATTGCAGACATGTATTATGGCGCCATAAATTACTTACTTTTAGATTTTAGTGTAGTTTTAGGGAAACTTGTATTTGGGTAGCGTTCGCTAGTGTAGTAGATGCTATCCAGCAGAATAGCTGCGAAGTTAAACGGAAATGCTTGCCTACTGCCTATTTTAGTGGTCAGTTGTACTCTTATTTTATAAGGAAGTGTTGCCATAGGGTTAAAGAATGTTGGTTATACATAATTGAGTCACTACAGAAGAATTTCATGACAATGCTTTGTTGAGTGGTGATGGAGATGGCAATGTGACATGTATGATGATGATACTAATGAACGTCGTAAATGAAAACTGAAGCTGAACATTAATTATTTTCTTCCGGTAGGATGATAACAACTTGTTGGATGACACTTTAGCACAAGCATCTCATTCATTTTTGACTGCGTTTTGGTATTTAAGAAAGTGCAAGTAAGCGCTTGTAGAAACTGACGGAGATAATAGCTGAGAGCATAGCAAGTATTTTTTATTATGTCTACCTTCCCATCTATTTAGGTACTGTATGTACATTTTTTGGACAACATGCATATAAATATTATGGTCTTAGTGGGAAGGACATAGTTGAAAATGAAATTTGCACTTTAATTTAAACATAAATATATTTATGTCTTAATTTTATAGAACATGCCACTTTTAATTAAGAAATGTAACCCATGAAATTGAGATGGCACACAATGTCAGCACATTCTGGGTCTAAAGTTGATTCCCTGGGATTGCTTACTAACCCCTGGCACAAATAAAGTACTGTACGTGCCTTCATTTTGTCCATTCAGCAAATGTCACAATCTCTAATTAAACTTTGACTTTTACATTAAGGAGCAAGTACGCAGTGGTTTTGGACGAGGACTATAACAACAGCGATGTAGTATGATTGTTGTGGTATACGCTCACATTGTACCTAACTGGTTATCTCCTGACTAAAATGAAAGTCGTCCTAGAGAACTAACCACGATGGGAAAATAGTGTATAATTGAAGATCAAATAATGGCCACATTTTATGTCAACAACCAAGTCTAATTTGTTTATCTGCGTTTATTATCTGATTATATATTTGAAAGATGCCCAAACTATATCCAAACATCTGCCAGAGTATTACAAATTGAAGCTGCAACTACTTTATTTCTACACAAGTAAAAGACTCTAATGTTCATTGTCATGTAAAATAGCCACATTGCTGAAGCAGTTCTCATCATTAAAATATTACCACAAAGGGAAAAGGTATACGTACATGAAGTAATAATATAATAAGTCAATGCTACTAATTAAGTAGGCTAACTTATTTATCATGATGTAGCTAATCAAGTACAATTGAAGAAGTAAATAAGAGTCCTAATTCCAATCATAAACAGATACATACTTAGAGAATGCTTATACAATATTTCCTCCCACTACAAATTCCAATGTGTACTGTACTTCATTGTTTACGTGGGATTTTGTTTGCCACAGCGTGGAATTCAATTAACTGGTCCATCACGAACTGACTGAGCCCTATTGATTTAGCGTGACAAAAAGCATTTCATTTAGGCAAATATTTATTTTGTGTACGGAAAGCCCCTAGAAAAATAGCTGCTTTTAAAAATAAGAGATGATTCAAATTTTCTGTGTATTTTATGGTCGTGGTGTCAGTTCAATATTGTTTAGCATGTAACAAAAGTCAATTCAACTTTCACTCTTTCTTGACGGTGATGGGCGTGTGTAATGCATAGAGCAAAAATAATGCAACAAACGTCACCTTTCACAAGCAGGAGATATACCTTGACAGATAGATAGACAGACAGGCAGGCACTCACAACAACAACAGCAGCATCAAATATCGCAAACACTTACTCTCTTTGGCTCCCCCAAACAACATGGTTCATCCATCATACAATCACTTCATATAAAACCATTAACGCTACAGTTAACACAGGAGAGGTTAAAATGCAGGATTTTGCACGAAATGTAAAATGAAGATAACCAAGCAAATAAACTTTGATGCAGGGAAGCAGAGTAGAAAAAAAACTGTTTATTATGACGGTGGTGGGGAATGTGTGTCTGCAAATAGATTTCCTATTCAAGGGCTGGTGTCCTGACCGCGCCTTCCCTGCAGCCATCCCACCACCGCCGCCACCAACTGATTTCCCATTATACTACTCGAACCAGTCCGAATGTAATGTGGGTCCCAAGGTGCCTTTTTGATGGCAGAAATGGAGAATGTGAAAGTCCTACACGTTTAAAAGATGCGGGACTGACAGATGAATGGACGGGCAGTCACAAGGATACGATAAGCCACTTTTCGGGGTAGTTAATAGACGTGCAGGCACACACAAGGCTTTGCAGATATTAGGCCTCCACCACCGCCACTACTATTATCACCCTTTGGGTACATATTATACGAATGTATGTACAATCGCTGGGAGACTGATCCGATCTACTCATTTTCCAGATGCAAAGCTATGCATTCGCTTTTTGCTATTCATCGTTCGGCATGACTCGCTAAGTTTGTGGATTCCCTTTAAAAGTAGAAATTAAAGAAAAAGAGAAGGAAGACGACTCAAAATTGAATTTCCTCTATTCCTGCTCAGACAAGAGATAGAAATCTTTTTGGAAGGTTGCTGGTCTGAAACTCATTCTATCCTGTATTGTGTGCATCCATATGAACTAGTTAGTCACCACGGGAACTGAATTTTATTAGAGTTAAACCCTTAATAATATAGCTTCTTTTGGCATGCTGTTGACAGGCTGTAAAATTACCTATTGTATACACAGCGCTTCCTTCCCCATAAACGGAACTCTACGCATTGAATATCAGATATTTTCAAGGATTTAGAAAAAAACATGTATGTCGAACGTTCCGGAATTGCTAAAAATGGGCATTTTCTTCTTCTTTGCTTTCAAACTTACTTATTATTGACTGATCTACTTTTCTCCATGATAGATTTCAAGCTTGGATGAACGATTTGTAGTAGCTTCCAATTGGTAATAATGGCACACAGTATTCATTCCTAACAAAATGGATTTTACTTGATAATTTAATTTTACAAGGTCTCCAGTGTGAAGGAAATTTTTATAGGAAAGACTGCTTTAGACCACTTTTACTGTGTTGGCAAGTCAATCATCATAATGATATGGAGAAAAACCTGTAAGAACTGCTGCTCGCAAGTATATAGTCAAATATTTTTCCATCTTATGGTTTACTGCGTCGACCAGCCAACCAAAATTCTGTGCTGACTGACAATCATGATAACGCTAATCTACGTAGGTAGTATTTATATCTACGTTTCTCTTTCAATCCAATCCAGTTTTCCAAGTTTTGTAATGTTTGTTACCGTCACGTGGGTGTTTCATTTTAGATCGTAGTACGCTTCTTTCATAAACTCTTCATGTGAGATACTCTACTACTACTACTATCATCGCTATTACAAAAGTTTTATATAACTATTTCATTTTCTAATTACATCGTCTGAGTTTTCCTACTTGACTTTATTGTCCGAATTTATATGACCATCTCTTCGTGTGGCCTTGCAGCTCCTGAGACGACTGTTTAAAATTCCATTTTCACTATTATTCATTATGTAACATACCCTGTGGGTGGTAAACTGTCATGTTGACAAAAGGTTGTTTTGACTAAATAATTTTTTTTATATTTTCCATAGTTTACAATTGCAACAATTAAATACATCAGAAACAATTGGAATGTATATTGTATTGCAAATAGTTTGGTGATCGGAAATTAGACATACTTGAATTCGTTTCGTTAAAACACTTTAAATGTCATCAAATGTTGCCAAGAGAAATGAACTCAAATATAATATTATAAATATTGTCGTCGTGTTGTTTACTGTTATGTAATCTGTAAGACGACCTCTTCTGAATTATCTGCTTCGCTACTTTTCTATATGATGTGTAAATATTTGTATGATCTACGAAGAAGCTGCAAAGCGTTAGGACGTGTCAAAGGAGGAATTTGTGGAAAGATGGAAAAAAATTCCTTTCCATTTCTATCATCGCAAGCAAAGTATCTTAGGAAAAAACGTAAACTGCAACTTGATCTACATTTACGGTACGGGTTGAAAAGGCGATTTTGGATGGCTTCCTTTTTACCTAAAAATGCTACTGGTTTCAAAGATATTTAATTATTGATACTATACTACTACTACTCCAAAAATATAATTTGTCCTTTCAAGAAAATTCGCATCGTGGCTGTGAATCTACTTTACATTTGTGTATTGACATGAAGAATTTAGTGAACATGGTTCGTCTAGCATCACTTCTGGATATTCATTTCGACAGTTTTTACAGCTGAAAGTGTGTAAATGTCATTAAATATTTGCGAGGAAAATGAAATGAAGGATGGCTGAGCATCTCTCCACGCGCTCGTTCACATAACATTAGCGGTACAACCTTCATATGAGAAAAACCAACGCTGCCATTTATAGTGCAAGTTGAAATGAAAGCTTTTCCTTTAATATAATAGTAAAAGGAATATTCTGCCCATAAAAGTAAAATATATTATCACCTCTATGTACATAGAGGCCTGCCTTAGTACGGTAGAATTATTCTCTTATGTATATCATTTATATTTTCTGATCATTATATTATTTAGCAAGTTCCCGGGGAGCATTTTCTCCTGGAAGCTAAATGTATACTCGCTTCGCTTGGCTAATATTATGCATAAAATGTCGGCGTGTCTTTTTATATTTGCACTTGCTCTTCCTTCCTACTCACGTATTTCCTCCTCGCACTCTCACTCTCTCCCTCTGTCTCTTTCTCTTTTCATACCAATTCTTATCCTGCGGTCTGAATAAATGCGAACTCTTGACAAGAAACACGGTCGGTTATATACACGTTTATACTGTTCTACTACCAACTGTGAAAACTACATACACTCACTCAGCCATAATTATTCGTGGCTCTGGTGCTGTTGGTGAGCCTGGAAAAAGTGGAACGCAGAAAAGAGGTGGTATTATAGTAGCAGCCAGCAGCGTACATAGATAGGTGCACAGCAGCAGCAACATGACGACGCTTTTGTGCAACTGGCACAAGTCAGAAAATACAATGGATGCTTGGAAGGTTGTTGGAAGTTGGAACTGAAGAGTGAGTCGGATTTGTGCATATCCTTTGAACATTATCATTATCATGATCATCAGTCCATACCCACTTGTTTTTCACTTTTAATATTAAAAGTGAAGCTGAAAATTGAGTGTGTGCATACATATGTATAATACGTAAGCTTTTGTAATTGTGTAGCCAAAGTTTAAAAAAATTTTATTGGAATAAATGATGATTTTTTAGGCAAAAATGTTTGAAAGAAGGTTGAGGTTGTTTTTTTAAGTAAAATGGGAATTTATGGGTATGGCAAAAACATCATTTGAGATAACGTTCCTAATTTACATCATTTTCAACTAGAGAGAGGAAACTACATGATAAATGGCCGTGACAGGTTTAATTGCGAGATATAAAATTTATTAATAGAACAAACTATATTGATGATTTGATGACATTTTCAAAGGAACATAGGACATCTTTGTCGAAGGTTGTTTATTTACACTATTGGGATTTAATTTGGATAATGTGCCAAGATGGAAAGAAATGCAAAGTGGAGGAGATAATGTGGAAAGTAGGATGGCGTTGGCCTATTGGCCTCTGTCTTTCCTTCTCTCCTTGGCTAATCATCATTACGGTTGTGTCATTTCTGCTGAGCTGTTTTTCTGTTGACGATGATAAAATTGATAATGATCTATTGGCTCTGTGTACGTTTATACCCATATACGAAGGTTGTGAGTGCTCCAGTTTCCAGTTGAGCTGCTCCTTTCCGTTTGTCAACTTATTCATTTATTTCTTGCTTTTCATTCCAAATGTCTGTTAAACTGATTGAACATAGACGCGCCTATTCAGACCATCTCTTATGTCATGAATATAAATAAATCTTCCAATAAAATAATCATAATAATAAAATGCATGTAGACTAAAACATAAGATAAAGATGTGTTAGGACATTCTTTGAATTAGTCAGGTCGCTCGTCCGTCTGCATTCGATTCGACTGGATTTTTGCAATACCGATGCTGGTTAAATTTGTACAACCGACTCTTCAAATTTAACACAGGGCTTCCTGGTTCTTAACGGACAGGCATCAACGTTCAAATATGTAGGGAAAGATTTTGTTTAAACTTCAAGAGATCTATGACTATTTTATTTTTAAATGACTACCAATATAAAATATTAATCACGATTCAAGTTTTCATATCTTCATGCAACTTGGTGAAGGTCTCTCTTTATCCTTTTCATTTCCGCTGACGATGAGTATTCATGCCTAGTCTTCAGCTATGCTACTATGGTCGTTGTCTGCAGCCGTTTTATTGTTGTTATTGTGCTATCTTCTTACAGGAGTGGAAATGCTATTCTCCATTTAACTCCTTTTTGTATTACTTATTCTTGTACACGCCTCTCCCGACACCCATCTTCTCATAAACAGGAAAAGCTCGACTTTCTGGAGCATATATGATCTTTTCTAACCATAAAATTTTAATTTAAGCTCAAATGGATGTAGCAATAGAAAAGTAGTAGTCGTTGTTGTAATAGTCACGCCACTTTTCCAATGATTGCAAGTGTGGCACTTATATGGCCTCTTATTCAGTGCGAATAGGAGAAAACGTTCAAGACGTGAGAATAATAAATCGGCATTAAATTGATATTATTACATTAAATTCCCATTCCTTTTTTCGAGCTTACATGTAGTAGTTGTTATGCGAGGAGTGACGTCAACCACTGCACCACCACGACTACACAAATACATTATTACATGCATTTATACCTACTATTCTGTTGGAATGGAAGTAACTGAAACTTGGTCAGTGAACAAGATGTGAACCGTGGATGATAGATAAATGTTGTCTTTTATACTTTTCCCTTTTAACGTTAACATCCTCATTACGTAGTAATTCATTCTCTCTCTCTCTCTTTACGTTCCTCCTTTTTGTATTTCCTTTACACAAGCAAATATGTATAATATGTATGTATATTATGCAAGTGTTATTGGAAAACATTTCACTACCGCTAGACAAACACGTACTCCACACCGATATACAAATATGACCAAATGCAAAATAAACAGCATCGCAAAGTATATAAGTTATTACAGTAAAATTTTGATGGTAGATGTCTTCATGATTTTTTTCCCTGTGCAGTGGTGACGGTTTCCACCTCATTCTCTGACACTGCTGATGGACCTGGTAATAGTAAATTTCGGACACTATAAAGTTAATTTATTGTTATAATCGCTTCCGGGGTTATTGCGTTCTGTTCCACATTGTGGTATATGTCGTATAATATTCCTAGTATTCCATTATTAAGATTATGTATAGTTTTCGGTAGAAATATACGTACAAGCAAGGATATAAAGGAAGCTCGATGTTCATCTAACCACTAGAATTATTATTTCATTGTGTATAGGAAAGGCGCAACAGAGTGCATTTCATGCTGTTAAAATTTAATCAGTAGTGTACCCTGCTCCTTACTTGACAACACATTCGCGTTGTAGTGGTTGGTTGTTGAGTGAAATGACTGTAAATGAAGGACGGACCAGAGCTCTATACAAAAACATCAGTTTAGTTAGTATATTGTGACACCACTCAGCACAGAAGCTTTTAGTTTACTTTGTCCACATTTTATGTAACCAAATGTGACATGAAAAATTGTACATTAGCAACAGTTAACAGTGTATAATGATATATTAGCAAGCTAGAAATGCCTGACAATGGCACTTTATTACGAATTGCGAGTGGGAGAGAATCCTCACCACGAGCTCGCGGTGGCAGGAGGCAATACGCAATACTCCTGTGAAGAGTCGAGAGACGATAATACTTTCTATTTTTGATGGATGCCTCACTCGTCTCCTTTCTGTCCTTCCAGTTATGTTTACTTATAATATGCTGATGCAATAATAATATTGCTATCTAAAAGTTTGAAATATCCACTCATAGTTATAGTTATATTGTAGACATGTATGTATTTACACAAAATTTGAGTTACATAAATTCATCAATTACTATCCTGGAAAAAACTGGCTTGCTGTTGATAAAGTTCAAGTTGAAACTTTCCAATTGTACAAATGAACTGTCCATTCCAAGCAAAACAACCCTGTTCTGACAACATTATTTAGCAATGGTTTGAAAGTAAATGCTCTAAATTATTGGAAAATTTGTAAGCGCTGAAATCCTACCACTTCTCGCATTCATTTACAGCTAGTATATCCAGCCATACATTATTGGCATCCTTTCGCTGCTCCTTGATATCAGAGCTATCCGGCCTTTCTCTGCATGAAAAAAAAATATCAGGAGAGGCCACATGGGTGTTTTCACTTGTTCGCAACAAAGACACCAACATTATTTTGCTTTCTGTGAAGTCTTTAGGGAAAAGCCCACCTTCCATCAATAGGGGCCCCTGGAGGCTCAGTGGCAAGCTAGAAAGTTAGAATGAGTTACTGAAAATTTTGGTGAACCTTACTTTTACAGAGAAGTGCATTATTCGACTAACTCGATTATGTGGAAGGCATGGAAGAAGTAAAAACAATTTTACAATGAGGGACAGCCTCAAAAGCCACTGCAAAGTCGGCCACCGTGTAGTTCACTTTAGAAAGCATCCCCGCAAACAAACTACATTCTAACTAAACTTGAAGGTCCTGTTGTTTTTCTTCGAACTATTAGAATAGCGTTTTGTGTGTGCTAAACAAACGCAGCTAATAATACTCTTTACATGGTACACTATACACCAGTATAGTTGATTAAATTTACGAAGAGAAGAATGCAACTTTCTCCCTTTCTCTTTCAGTTTGTGGCGTTACACAACAGCTACGGTAAATATTTCACACACAATCAAAAGAATATTAAATGTTTCATTTCTCTCCTTTCTCATCTAGTCAACTTTATATGTAGACCTTGTAGGTATTTAGCTATTTGCTATTATTTATTTCCATCTGTAGCATAATGATCTCACAGTTATATAACTAAGAAGCATGGCGTTATTATTCACACAAGAAGAAAAGGCATTATTATACATACTTATATTTAACAATATATACGTTCATTATTGTGAGAACGCGTCCCCACCATAGTCAACTAGAAGTCCAATCTTATCCTATTTTTTAGTAAGGTGGTGGTGATTGTGGAAGTGACAGTAGTTGAAGTACTACATGTATACTCACTTTATTAGTTCCCGTGACGGTTCTTACTTCCAGAATCTCCCCAACCATTGTAATGGCAACTGCTACTGGTAGTGCCACAACCAGCGGTCTAGTTTGCAAAATCATTTTTACTTTATTTTCCTCTCGCTCTTTGTTTTGTTAAGACAACTCCCAGTGTGTTCATTGGGCTGACTGTCTTGCAATTTTCCCAAAGTCCCAAGACGAACACTTTCCTACACAATTGCAAAAAGATGTGCTCAGAGAAAAGGGTGAATGGCAAATGGTGTGCACAAACAAATAATACAATCGTTCCATTTTCTTTTGTTTGAGTAAGTATTCAACAGTGAATGTATTATTCTTTGTTGCTACTTACTTATGTCATAAATTTTCCCATAGTATGTAAGTATATTATGTCCTTTTATTTGTCTTTGGCATCCGCGTACTTTCCATATTTTGAGATTTATGGTTATGGTTGTTGATAGTATTTGTACTTGGTATTTTTTCACTTTGCCTACCTCTTGCAGAAGGCAGGATTATTATTCCTATGTCAGGAATATTTCCGTTCCGTGAATCATTTTTCGATGCTGCTGTAATTTTCTCTGTTGGAAGAAAAAATCTGAAAATAATTTGTGGAGCAAACTTTATTGCATGGAATATAATAAGACAAAATTGGTGGTTCCAACTGAGCCTAAAATAAAATAGGATATACACCAGTTTAATAAAGGTCGGGTTGGATATTGGATCTCAACCAATTTCATCATGTAACTGTAGTTCCCTAATAAGTTGGCTGGGTCATGAAACACATTATTTGGAAGATTGAATAATCTCCTGGTTACATTCGTCTCTACTTCAAGTCTACAGGCTATGGGAAGGTATTGTTATACCTAAACGTACATTCATAGATGTTCATTTGCTGTTTGATATAAACGGTTGCTGCTAAGCCCAAAAGTTCCTTTTTTGAAGCATTGAATCCAGTCACTCTGCAACTTTACCAACCAGACAGACGAATCTCTTGTAGGATTCCTCTTGGTTCAGGTTTAGCTAGAAATGATAACAAGCGTTGATCCTCAATTTAACCCGTTATCGGATTTGGAGAAAGTACTCGGTTTTCTAAGGGAGGGCGATTCTTTGTGCTGTGTCGCGTCCGACCATTTGCGATATGGCCGAATGCCACATGCACGTTTCTCTAAACGTTTGCTGCGAATGTCTGGCAGTAATAGTTGCGACTTTCAAGTTGGCGACAGAATGCACAGTTCTGCAAAAGCTGTTCCCCTGATGTTTCAATATATATGCGCTGTCGAAACTATTCCAGTCCCTAATAACAGCGTTGGAAATGAGAGCATCAGCATTCCGTATCTTTGACAGCAATCTTACAAACTGACTACATAGGTCATGCTAAATATTTATTTCTGTTTATTGGTTATCTTGAAAAAGTAAAATTACATTTACAGTAGAAAAAACATTGGAATATGTAGCAAGTGAAAAACCGTTTTAGTTGCAAATGGTCGGGAATAGCTTTAGCTACATACCACAACTTGCCACACGTTATGCATTTCGCAGATTTTCTTGCGGCTCACAGATGCAAATAAAGTTTTTGGGATTGAGAACGGAAACCAGCTACACGGCACATACTATTACATATTCCATTTACATCTTCCTTACGCTCCAACTTTTAACCAGTGTTAATACCGGTTTCCTACGTGTAGTTGGGATGGGAGAAGAAATAGGTTACTTGGATTTGGAATGCGATGCAAGTTCAAATCGACGTCGACTTCCTAATAAATTCCATTCCTACCGATAATAAGAATAAATATATATACGTATACTCACACACCCTGTGAACAGCAGTCATTACGGCAAAAAAAATCGTTATTATGTTTCTTGTTACCTAAAGGGGAAATTAAACACAGGATGCAATGTATATATAGAAGCTAATGGGAAAATAATACGAAGGAGTTATTGCCGAATAGTTTAATAATAAGAGCACGTTTTGTATGTACCTTTTGCTGATCAACATCATCATCACCAATAGTTACTGACCATCAGTCGTGAGTCATGATCAGACAAAGTAAAAAAAGGACAGCTTCGCGTTCACTGCGTTTGTTATATTTAGCCCATGTGCTTGAAACATTGGTTTCTTGTAATAATACAATTATACCACGTGCCTGCACTCCAGTATTTCTGTTCGTAATAATATCCTCTCTTTCATTAATATCATGAATCGTTTGCGTCGTACATAAATTTGGGCATTGTTTCTCAAGATCGTTAAATTGATTCCTCCAAAGTAATAACAATAACGACTCCAAAGGAAGAAAAACGCAATTTTCCCTCCGACTTTTTTTATAACATGTGGTGAGTAGGGTTTCGGACATATATACACATGCGTTATTATTGGTGCAATCGTTAACTCGCCACCGCTCTCCAATCTCGTGCTTTTTTGTTTGGTAGGGTTGAGGTTCAATCGATGCCTTTGAAAGAAACGACTCTGTCGACCGATAACAGCCTCCCGCTCCGATTACTTACTTCTCATAAAATAAGAAGTTTTTACTGCGCTCCCATTTATATATGTATGTGCATTCCACTATTGTTATTCCTATTGGTTAAATGAATGGAAGAGTGCCAGGAAGAAAATATAAGAAGATACATAATAAGCACACAATGTGCATATGCTGGCTTTGTGTTTGGTGTGGTGCAATTACACAAAAGGAGAAGAAATGGCCTTTTGGCGGAAGCAATCATGTCAGAGAGCCTTGAACGAAGTATATATATACCAGATAAATACTACTACTACAACACAATATTGTAAGTTTACTAGGTAGTTCGTTTTTTCTGATATGTACATTTCCTGTCTATGTCACATTGGGTGATATACCGATGACCTATTATTAATACAAATATCTCTACTCCACCAACTACCACACATACATATGATATAGTAATTCACGAGCTGAATGAATAAACTGATCGATTTCTTCCTTTCCACTACATACGCACATCTTTCTCTATGACTCAGCTATTTATGTATACACACTCATTTCTCCTCTCTCTGGAAAGCACACTTTCTGTTAGGAGAAAACACACCACCACCAACAACAATAATAACAAACTACACTACAAGCTGCACCAGAAAGAGCAGACAAACGGTATCGTGAACACTGAAGAAGTAGCAGTGGTTCGTCGGTGGTGGTGGTGTGGTCGTAAGAACGGTTTTAGGTTTGATGATATCAGCTCGATATAGGATGAAAGCAGCAAAAACAGTAGTAACATTTGATATTTATTGTACACTACGTATTTGTCAACTTTGTCGAGAATATTCAAAGGCATTCATAATAATTGCAGTTTGTTCACTGATATACTTGACTACTACTTTTTTCCCTATACTAATAGGAATAAATGGAGAGAAAGTAAAATACAAGTAGCATGATGGAGAAAACTACATAATATGCTTAGATCTCTGGCATGTGCATATTTATGAATTAAGCCCGATACTGACTGGTGAATAGATTTTGGGTGTGTTTATATTGCAATATAGACACGAGCGTTCAATATTCTTTCGTGCTTCACATCATAAAAAGGGGAACGAATATTAATTCAAGGCTTTGTTGCTTGCCACACACACACACAATTGTATTATATCACAGGGATAATAATAACGATGATAACAATGTAAAAATAAAACGTGCAATAACTTTATGATGCTCGCTTTTTTCCTTTCTCTGTCATATTAACTGTTAGCGATCAAAGTGAGTTTTATGTGGGTATAATATCGCCGACAAGGCAGTTTCTCGAGAATGAAATACAAATCTTAGTGGGATATCGTTTATTATTGGCAATGGGATTGCTATATTCTATTCGATTTTCTAGGAAGAAAGTTTGTCGACATTTTTTATCATTCTTTTTGCCCACACAAGGGAAACAGAAAGCAGTTGAAACCGCTCAATATCTAAACAGTTGGTCTGTTTGTCACAAACCTATTTAATTATCTATTTTGTGACGGCTAGACAAAAAATGAGCATTGTCTTCTTCCTCTGTTTGTCCGTAGGTGTAAGCCAGCAATAATCTTATATATTCATGCGAGAGAAGTATCTACATACTTTTTTTTGACTTGTCGACGACTTCTTTATTTATTTTCTTGGACAAACGTAATTGATGGACAAGTGTTGTGTTCGGTAGATTTAATTATGCAGGTCCTGATAAAGAAACTGAATAATTTATTCGATTTATGTTTATGCCTGTTGCGCGCTTGACACTATTGTTTTCCCTAACTGTTTTGAGTTTCACTCAGTTCCCTTTCTATTTAGTTATGTTACATTATTAGAGAGGTATTGTTCAGTGGTGTTCAAATAAGAGGAGTATTGTGTGGAATAGAAATAATATGCGTTCACAAATCAATAATTTTCGGACATGCATCCCCAGCAAAGAAAAAGTTAGGTAGGTGTGGACCAGCAGTCAGTGTAAGCAATTTTGAAAGACAGCTCGGCATAATATATCATCGCACCTCCAAAAGTCCTGTCTTTCATCCTTGAAAAATACACACAACTACCACTGTCCTTTTATCTGGTAAATATTTTATCATATAATGTGTGTACAACTGCAGAAATTATGCCCAATCCTAAAAGCGTAATTAATTTTGCACCAAGCAAAAAACATTCGTTTCTATAGACTGACTCAAAGAAGAAAAAGGAAATCAATATGAAAGTCGTGAAGAGAGGTGGGAACTAGCTATAAGTACTCGGTGACAATACCATAAGGTACAGGCTTCCCTTGCCAGGTACATAAATCCACATAAAAAATCCAGTGCTCACTACTCCAGTCACAAACAAGTATTTCATCTCTTTATCCTTTCCCCGTACCTTATACAATACCATTATTATTATATTCGCAAGGAAACTTTGAAGCTGCTTTCACCAGCTGTGGGGAAAATAGGAGAGTGCTACTTTCTCCCAGATTTTTTCCAGGGGTACTGGGAGACTTTGGATGGGAATGAATAGCTTTCAAAAGAGTTTATCCCATTGTGAAAATAAACTAGGTATGCTTCACCAAATGCAATTTCGGAGGGCGTGAGTGTACTTTATGAATTTCAATACGTAGACCGCGATAGCATGCGAATGCCTTATTGTTTATAGTAATGGACCATGAAATGTGAGCACGTATCACGTAAAAAAATATGAATTTAAAGAAAGTTCATAGTTCACAGCTTTCATTAGAAACTAGACACTTGAGTAATAACTGTTAAATATCACATCTACTAAACAAACATCATTGTGTACATACACGACACATAAAAGTAGACATTTTTCTAATCAAGTGTAATGATTAAAAATCCTAATAACGAATTACAATATGATGGTGCAAAAGTTAAAAGATGACCTAAGTGCTGTAGTAGTCAGTAGTCACTCATTTCGTATCCACTTACGCAGTCTATATTTACGCTTCATCCCACTCTCGCACCAGGAGCCTAAAATGTTTGCTTTTTGACTTTGCGCTTTTAGGATTAAAGATACGAAGTGAGTAATGTTTGTATTTAGCAGTTTTCCATATCAGTGGACACTGCTGTAATCTAAAAATGAATAAATTAAAAGCCAAGAAGCACGCCCTATACACTAGAAGTACCGAATATTATGGTAAAGTACACACAGCATCATAATCATCATCATTACAGGTCGTTAATCCCGTGGTGTGGCATGAAAGACCCGTACCAATTTTCGATTTACGTGTTTAATCAGTCATTATTAGCTCTCTTTAGTGGAAGGAAAGT
Organism: Coecobrya sp. COE2; assembly: GCA_027743765.1. NCBI lineage: Eukaryota > Metazoa > Arthropoda > Collembola > Entomobryomorpha > Entomobryidae > Coecobrya > Coecobrya sp. COE2. Next base: position 28,421 of record JAHZMV010006634.1, read on the forward strand.
ACTTAACTTAATGTATGCCTACAGTCAAGTGAGTATGCTTATTTTAACAAAATTGAAAGTGGATTGTGTAGTGTCAGAAGCGAATCTTGCAACAGCTTGATAACTTTTTGATGTGCTCGAATTTCATAATTCAGTTTATTTTCCATTTCGTACTTTATTTTATTTCCATTGGCTCACTGTCACTGTTTACTATGCTCGACTATAGGCTTACTTTCAATTGAAACTGAATTGAAATATTTTATTTACATTATAAACACTACCTTTTTTATGTATACAAAATAAAGTTAGGGATTCTGTCGATAACCCATTTGGACATAAATAGAAATTCTCCGTGCTAAAAAATGAAAGCCCTGGTTGACATAAAATTGCAAAAATTCAATACCATCTCAACACATTCCAAACTAGTACTGTGCAAGTAGCAAAACTTATAGCCAAACTACTACAACTGAAGTCTTGAATATCCGGAAATGGAAGAGGAAATTCTAAACATTTGCTGGAAGTGAAAGGCATTATTGCTAGATCTAGCTCATAGCCTATGCGAAACAGTTTTTTTAAATAAAAGAAAAAGTATTTTTGACAAAGTATCGTTTTCAGCAAATGTCGTATATCTGAAAAGGTCTGAACATTTTAAAGCTCCATCACAAACCTACCCGTATCGATCTTGTATGTTGTTTCGGCCGCCAACTTGTGCTTCTGCTTTCATCCGGGCTATATATTATATAACGTGGATGTAGATAGCTCGCCATGTTGTAGCGCATACTTTTGCTACTCTCCGGAACCATGTTAGCTTCCGAAAATTCCTTTAGCAACATAAATTATGCATGAGATTTTATATTTTTCATACTTCATCTGCTTCTCGCATTTTGAAAGAAACGGATGAGAAAAATGTCCCATGACACTAGTTATACAGGAATATATTTTCTTTGCATATGTGTGAACCCATGCATGCTGTTACCATTACTAGTTATATATTTATGTGACCCACCCGCTTCCCCGAAAATGACTTTTTTCAACGAATAAAGGTATCAAAATTCCATTCATGTACACTGACAACATTCTGAGACTTCCGAATCAGAAACATTTTGCGTGGTTTTTATGAATCCTTTACGCCGGAACACGATTTCCTCAAGAAATGCATACTTTTCTTGCATTTTTATCGGGTGGAAAGAGGAACGGATTTTCATGGGTTTACATAAGGTTTTTTCAACACTTCCATCACCACTACAGAATATCAAATTTAGTTTAAGAAGCTTATACAAGCCATAACAGAGTTAGACCAAGGCTGCAAGCTTTATCCATTGCAAACGGTGGCAATTTTGTCACCAAATTTTATGAAACAAAACGAACAGCCCAGGAACATATCAATTTTTCTTTCCACCAAGTCCAAAGGGCTATCATTCAGAAAAGAGTCAATTCAAAATAATCATATATTTTGGCATATTTGTCTGGAAAGCATAATATCTGAAGGATGTATCCAATGCTGTACATGTAAAAACCTATACATGTATATAGAAATTTGAAGACCAATTTGGGTCTAGTAGACAGATTACTACACTCTCTCACCGCGGCTAAGTTAATTATCCCTACCATTTTTGCTGTAGCAGTATGTTCTCAAAACCATATAATTAAATAAATGATGACAGGAAGGAAATGAGGGTTACAATGAAATTTTTAGGAAGGAACACCGACTGGAACTTTGAATTCAAGGCTAACCTAGTTATTAGAAAAGCAATTTCCCCTACATCAGAATCGACGTGATTTCATTATTTTTAAGATATCTACTAGCAATACAAGCATTTAATCTGGTTGAAAGTGGTCAACACTGTCGAGGACAGCAAGGCAAAAGCCAGGATTGACGACACATAGGTACATGTATACTGTCCAGCTCTGAAATGAAAGCAAATACGAAAGGATCTCGTGTTTTAAAGACAAGTAACCGCATCGCTAGTTTTTGAAGCCTTTCGAGGCCAACTAGATCTGACGTTAATTTTCTACTAATAAGCTTTCCTTTTGTTTTCCTTCCTTTGTACGCCACAAAAAAGTTTTAAAAGATAAGAGAAAGGATGAAAGGGGAACAAGTTTATATTTACGTGATAGGAATTGATCAGAAAAAACAACACAAAAAATAAATCGAACTTAACTTGATGGGCTTTCACCGAGATATGTAATAGTAGCAATGGCGGATTGATGGCAATGGCAATATAGTAATTGCAAGCCTATGCTACGACGACTTTCCTTTTACCATTTTCCTGAATCATGATGAAAAACACCACAACAGCCACAGGAAAGAACAAGGACAAAACCAGTACACAGTCGGAGAGAGAGAAAAAAAAATTACGGCAAAAGGAAACTCCATTCTCCTCATGCGAGCTGATAGTAAAAATGGAAAGGAGCACGTAACAAAAGAAAATTCTATATCTCGTCCTATATCATGAGAGGCATTGTTTGTACCGATGATACCGGATAAAATGGAGTGGTTGTAGCGCTACTCCCAATGCTGGTGGTTGTGGAAATACTACCACTTTTGTATCACTGAAACAAAATGGAATCATAATACAACATCACGATCCTATCCATCAAGTGGAATACACCAAGACAGCAAGCCTTTGGGCATCTAGTGCCGAATAAAATCGCAAGTTTACTATATGAATATTTATCCGTAGCAGTGGGAGTATATTGAATACTTATAGTAATAGTGACAACGATAGTCATAATATAATGGTTTACTGATCGCTACCGGATGTTCCTGCAAAATGTGAAGGCAGGGGGATAAATATGATTTGATTAAATTTATGTAGGACTTGACATTTCGTGAGCAGTTAGAAAACCGAGAGAATTGTCGGATTATTTCTACACAAACAGAACTGGAGTCTATTTTCATTTATGCAGGGAAACTGTTAAAATGCCATTTGCAAAGCATATCATTAAACTTAGTGGATAATGAGTAGGAGTTGTTACTAAAAAGGAGCAAGGGTATTCCTGTCTGAATCGTTTCAATTAAACAAACTGCAAACATTGCACAGATTTACATAACATTATGTTTACATTTTACACTTGTGTGTATTCTCTTCATTGAAACTGGATGTTTGCAGCAGCAGGCTGGATCGTCTAATTTCTAGCAGGAAAATTGCGGATCCTACTCCCGTCAAACCAAACAATGATGTATGCTCTTACTAATGTAAAATGTATAGAGAGAATGCTTTTGTGCAGTTCCACTTGTGTACTTCCCCACTCATGTTTCATTTCTGAATTTTTTTAAATTGTGCTCTGCGACTGCGACTTTGTACGATCTTGCTCTTGCTTTAAACTCTGACAACATAAAGGGATCTGACAAAAGTCGCCGTTTGAAGTGGATATGCATACAACAAGGCACTCATACTCTTTTACATTTATTTCAAAACATTTTAAAAAGGCACCGTATTTCCTTCCTTGTTTTCAATTCATCACAACAGCAGCTAATATCACATAGAATGTTTGCATACCTTGTGCTCGCGTTGGCGTTCCACAGCATTTCCGAGTTTGTGTACGTGTGTATTATTTACTCGTTTAATGCTTATGACATTTACTAATGCTTTTTTATTATTCTCTTTCCGTCTAGGTTGCAGCATCCAAACATTGTGCAGCTACTGGAAGTTTATGAAGACAAAACTAGAGTGTACCTTGTGATGGAATTGTAAGTCTCTTTCTTTCTCTCTCTTTATTCCTACCTACATACCTATATTCCCTATGTTCGTTTCTTCATTTCTCTTTGTGCTTTCCCACAAATATGAAAACAACGACACTACTCTCATCTGAGATGGTATAAAACCCTGATTGTTAGTGTCGTGATACTCAACATTATTTTATTCCAAAGTAGTCGTTTATTTGATGTCAGCACCTTGGTTTTTCATATCACTATCATTTCAGTGCAGTCGCTTTCATCAAACATTTCTTACGAAATAAAATAGACATTTATAAGCTTTGTTGACCCTCTGTGTCTGTGCTCTCCTACCAGCCACCACAACGCTGGCATGCCGGAATGCCCATTTATCACACCGTTGCAAATTTTGCTAAAATCATGTGATGTTATTTATGTTATGGCAAATATATAATTACAGGGAAAGCACACGATAAACGAAGCATACTACGTACATCGTACTATTATGTTGATTCACGTGTAACATATATAATACGTAATGTGATGAGAAGAGTCGAGGGGATGAATGCAAGTCAATGTTTTTAAGTTCAGTAGCAATGTTTCATGTAGTTCCATCCGGACAGACAGCTCAATACGTCAAAATATGTAATAATAAGTAAGCGCGCATCGCATCGGTAAGAGATTGGCAAACGGCCTCATATTTATCGAGTGTTGTATAAACATAAACATGATATACATACAAAAAATGCAGATATTTTCCATTCTTGCGATGCCTTATATAGCTGATATATCAAAGTATGTATGTAAGCAGGACCTTTTCTGATTTGAATAAGTATGGAAGGATAGATGTTGTTGTTTGTGCAGAAAGCACATGAAGTGTGGAAGAACACGAAATAGCAATAGCAATCAGCATGAGGTGCGGTGAGAGGTCTGTCAGCTTTTCAAACTCGACTGCTGCTGTACAGGGTGTGTTTTCTCTGGCTGACCAAACTCATATTATTAACTTTCCCTTCATTTTCACATACACACGAAAATTATGTACTTTCTCTGTATTTCTAGAGAGATAGCAAGAGTGAGTGAAAACGAGAGACAGCGAGAGAGATAGAATTGAATGGAACGTAGGAAATACTCGTGCACTTGTATATTATACTGAAGCTCTCATTCTCAAGGAAATCTGCTGGGCAACAATGCCCCTTAAAACCATTTTAGCTTCAAGAGGAAAAACTCTAGTTCGCTCTTATAACTTTCCTTATTCAATACAACGACGACAACGAACAATAAGCGTTTTCTGCCAACTCGAATGTCTTTATATTTAATATAAATATGTACTGGATTTTATGGTAGAGAAAAAATGCTGAAGCTGGAGAAATGCTAAAGCCAGCAGATGGCTGCTTTACTTTCTTTCTCTTTCGTTCGACGAGCAGCAGCACCATTTGACTTTTCTATCACCTTCCAATTTTCCAGCATGGCTGTATGAACTCTACTACACATTCATTTCAGTCCAATTACTTTTCCTTATCGTTTTCTTCATATCCTCATCCTCGGCATCCGTTTATTTAAAAAAAAACTGAAGTACACTTTCACTTTAGTATTCAATCGTCTTATTTTTGTCGGTGTAGGCGGAAGGAAAACAGTGCGGGTATGAAATCTTTAAAAAATATTCTAAATGACAGTAAAAGCACGCGTGCATGTAAGCGTGCTACTTCAACGAGCCAATTCCTTTTTTTCGAAATTATAAAGGAGGGAAGGAGAGAAAAAGTGTTAACAAAAAATGAAATTTTTTCTGTCAGTTTTCAACAAATAATAATGCGGAGGAGGTTGTTCATGGGTGAAAGTTAAAGCTGAAATGCCTTCAGCTTCTTAAGTGTGATGATGATGATGATGTGTTTGTAGTAGTATGTCAGTTGTACGTCCGTCTAGAGTAGTAAAAAAATGTCTATAAGATTTTACATATAAATGGAATTATGTATAAGCAAGCATTTATATATCTGGCAACGCACAAGACTTACTTTTACGAAATGTCTATACATAGCTTATCCATCTTTAAACTATTTCACGCTACATATTTTTTGTAACGAAGGGTAAAACATTTTGTAATAGGTAGGTATGATTGTATAAATCCTACTCAAAAATCAACCACCGTGTATAAAGTGATGGTATAAGATTTTATTATGTGACCCAAGACTTTCCAGTCACTTTTTTGCCAATTAGATATAATCATTCAGAAAGAAAGTTTGTTTTTTGCCAAGAATTTATTCATTAGAATTAGGTCTACGCTGTTTTGTGTGTGAGTGTATATATTCTGACGGCTTTTTATCCTCCTGGTTTGTCTTGTAGTAATTCCTTCCTCGAAATTCCGCTGCCTGCACAGTAGCAGAAGCAGCGACTCAAAAACTTTCCGTTTTCTTTAAAACTTTTCTTGCTGGTTCTCTGAAATGTAAACAAATGGATGAATGAATGAATGAGCAGTGAATCCTTGAGTAGTGGAAGAAAAAGAGAAAGGAACTTTCGCCTTTGTGGAAGCATATGATGAAGCTCAGACGTGCTACGACAAACCTCAAAGCAGTTTTTACGCATAAAAGCGGAAAACATTTTATGTTATTATCACGACACAAGAAGAGTCGTGTACACTGTTACACATAACCCCATAAATATTGGCACACAACGTCATCATGCTAATGGACAAAGAAATCCAATACTTTTAACTTTAAACCTACTGCATATCCCTTTCGGTTTACATTTTATATTTTTGCAAAGTTTCGTCCAACACGTTTGCCTCAACATTGACATCCATATAAAGGAGTGCTGGATATAACATAAATTGAAGTAACATGTATCTTGTTTACATTTTAGGGTTACCGGAGGCGAACTATTCGACCGAATTGTCGAGAAGGGGTCGTATACGGAGAAAGATGCTGCTGACTTGATGCGACAAGTACTAGAAGCAGTTGATTACATGCACGAACAAGGAGTTGTACATCGAGATCTAAAGGTAATGCCAACAGAAAAATATTACCCAATAAATAAAACACGTCGTTGGTTATCTACCTGTAATATATTGTCCCGTTTTGTAGACAACGCTTGGCAGGTGAACAGATAGAATAAGACAAACAGAAAAAATCGTATTTTCTAACCATATATTATCTTAACTACTATAGAAGAAAATAAAAAACAAGCTTTGGGAATTTTAGAATAGTTGGAATTGCAGCATCTTATATCAATATTATTGTAGCCTCCGGAAGTTTTGATTCTTGATACAATGTTTAAATATTGAATTTAAAACCCTAATTTTAGATAGGCGTTTATATTTCTTTAGCTGATAACTAGATAAAGATATTTTTGCCCGACACAAACTATTCAGGCAGCAGGTCCTCTAAAGTTATCAAGTGCCTTTTGGGTATATAGCAATGTTCCATTGTCGTCAATTTATGAGAATTTTCAACATTTGTACATCACTTTTTAGCCAAAAAAGTATAAGTGATTTCCATGGTAGTTTCACCTACAGATAAAATTGTGCAAGTTTAGAACTTATGTGAGGCGTGGTTAATATATACTTTATTTTTCTCTTTTCATAAAAAAATGTTTTAGTACATTTCACATCACCTTTTGTACAAGGTTCCATTTGAGTATCATAAATTTTGTTGAATAACATAATTTAAATGCATAGGAGATAAATATTATTCAGTGTTTCACCCAGACACCCATAAGTATTCAGACAATTCACCATGTTTCCGTTGCAGTTCACTTGTGTATGCGAGGCAGAAGTACAAATTTAACTTTATCGTCAATGGTTCACAAGTGACATCATAAATTTGCAGCAATGTTATGCACTGTCGTTATTAACTACAACTGTTCCGTCTGTAATTCTAACTTCGAGAAGGAAACCCAAAGCTACGAGCGTGCACAACAAGATACGAATGCGCTAAAAGTTTTTTTTACACTGCATTGAGAACTAGACAGACAGGAAAGTAGAAAATATTTAAGTAGTAACTAAATGTCAATTTTGCTTTCTTCACCTTTCTATTCCAGCCTGAAAACCTTCTCTACTACTGCTCGGATGAAGATAGTAAGATCATGATAAGCGATTTTGGTCTTTCAAAGATGGAAGATTCAGGAATTATGGCCACTGCCTGTGGTACGCCTGGTTATGTGGGTAAGGATAACATATTTTCATCTTTATTTAATCATTTCAACTGACTACACATTTCCTTGAAAAAATCTGTGTTCCTTTAATGTTTATCTCCGCATATTATGTATGTACGTATACATTCCTACCGTTCGGCCTCCGTATCTTGTATGCATCTCTTTTTTGCAAGGTTTATTGGTGGAAAGCTAGCTAAATCCAAAAAAGAAGTTGGAAGCGCTATTATGTTGTAAAAGATACTTTTGATAATAAGAATGGCTGCTTGCCACAGTTTCTTTGTGCATATCATATTATCATCCTTCACAACTTTTGAAATGTGCTCATAAAAATATAAATTCTCGTCTTTCAAATATACATATACACTAATACATAGTATAGATCAACACAGAAATGTTCTGGCCTACATATATACATTGTTACTTGGAGAATGCAACGTATCACCTATTTTCACAAAATCCCATGCTTATAGGACAGGATCCTGATAGCTCAGAGATATCGGCGTTGACACAAATAAATAGTGAAGACTACCAATAAAATTTAGAGAACTGGTGGATTTTGAATTCGTACTCGTATATTTATAAGTTATATGTTATAAAATAAATATTTTATCTGGGCCCGATCTCTGTATTTTTTACAATCACGTTAAATTTAATCATTTTACCAATTGTACTTTAATAACGTTGCGATTTTTTATAATACAGTCATGCCACTCAACCTTTTCATATTTAATATGCCTAAAGCAGAATCCTCCCTCTGCCCCCACCTCCATGGGTCTTCTGAATGCGAAAAAGGACGTTTAGTGGGAAAATAAAGAATAATGCTTTGAAGGAGGACACTAAGTCTGGCTCCATTTCAACAATCTAGTTATACCACATATTATTTATGTGAATATAGTAATAATACTTAGTAATAAGTATTAATCATACGGAAAAGGAGAAGTAAAGAAAGCCAGACGGAGAATAAGCATGTGAAATGATTTTACTGTCGCCCACTGTATTACTCATTCCTTCATATCGTTGATTTCTCCGTCCATTACACACCTTCTCACAAGAAACGTGCAAAAGAGAGAAAAGGGCAAATCATTTCGACAATGGGTGGAATTTTGCATAGGTCTTGTTCTATTATTATCATAATATTATCTATTGTTTCCCATCCATCCGTTTCACAGTTGGCGATAGCCTACTAATATTTTGTTCGCCATTCTCGTTTTGCTCCATCGTAACAGTTACAAAAAACGTCAGACATTCTTTCCCGGACAACTTTCGCAGCTCTGAAAAAAATGTCTGTAATAAAATGGGAGCAAGTATCTAAAAAGTCAGTTTAATACTCACACCACATAAAAAAGTGAACCAGCATCATCATCGTCATCATCATCAGCATGTGTTTGCACTAAGTAATATATTTATTATAAGTAAGGGAATGTGAACCCGGAATAAGGGATTGCATATTCCCGTTTTACTGCTTTTGTTCAGGAGACTCACTTCTCTCACTGCTCTACTCCGTCAAAACTTTTTTCTTACAAACAATCTTAACACTTACGCCTACTAAGCCAACATACGTATTTGCTGTTTTTATTATCGCTTGTTACTTATGAAGGAGCGACTTGGAAAAGAAATTTAAAAGTGCAATGTAGTTTTTTTCTCAAAATTTCCCTTCATTGCATAATCAAGCCGTTCCTTTGAAGCACAACATGAATGTATGTACATATATATATGTATCTATGTATAAATATGTGCTATATACAAAGAAAAGAAATAGTGAAGAACATGTATAGTTATCGAGAAATATTACGCTTAAGGGACTATAAATATATAATTAAAAGCTTTACCCTTTACTTTTATCTCCCAACCATGCTTAATATAGGTAATAATGATAACACTATATCGTAACCACTTTATACAAACCACAGCGTTGTCAAGCACGAAAATTTAAGGCGTCTCAACTAGTTTAAAAAAAGAATATGCCATAAATCGTAGAAAGTCTTCAACGTCTTTAAAATAACGACTTTCCAGGACATATAGACTTTGTATTTTTAAATGGAAATGTACAAGCAGCAATTTCCGATAACTGTAGGTCTGTATGGATAAAATATTCAATGTTTGGTGTTTTAAGACATATTACCTACTTACGTATGGAACAATTAAATTGTTGTGTGCGTTAGTGTAATGTGTTAAAATAATTTCATGAATATATGAATGAACATTACTGACGTGAGAGGTTGTCACGTATATAAGATGTGCTTACAAGAAAGGTACTGATTTATTAAATTGCTGGTGAAAATACGAACTGAGAACGCTGTAAAACTCAAAATTATAACTCCAAAGTGATAGAAAGGAGAAGTTTAGTTCCACATCTTTTAAAATATAAACAGATAAATCATTCGTTCATGATGTACAGAAATCCTTGAAATGCAAGGTTAATACTTCCGGTGATCCCACTTCATCCCCCTGTGGATGGTCTCATATGGAAACTTGTTTATCCATCTCTTCCTCCCTTAACAGTAGGGTGGACTGAATAGGATGAAAGTCGTACTTGACCTTTCTTCACAAGTAAAGCTTTACTATTCAAGATTTAGACAAATCGGTTCAAGCTTTAGCTAATAGCACTTAATGCTACATAATGTAAGGGAAGATATATATTCATTCCGTATAAATATACTCCTGCTTATAGATACAGAATTGTTTAAATGCTTTCTCTACCCTTTATTAAATTTGTTATGTAGGACGAGAGCTTAAAGGTGAAGCTTTGGCAATCTTCAATGCCCAGTTTCTCATTCAGCCAAAATATATGGACTTAGGTGTTTTGTTGCACAAGTAATACTACGCCTAGCACAGTAACATTATTACAATGAAATGAATGAAACATAAAAAATAATGTCTACATCTACAATTACTGCGCACATGAAAAATATAAAATATAAAGTCTGAAGTCTAAAGTGATAGCCACTATTACCATTAAAATAACAACCCAGCAGATATGAAAAGAAAAACTAAGCTACACAAGCAAGACAACACCAAAACCAATTATTCATCCATTTTCTCTGATAGCAAAATTCTACTTACACTCATTGTACACATGCCTACAGCATGGACTCTTCAATTCGTTTAATTTTGATGATTTACGTACAAACACGTCCAACGTCTGGTCTCGCACACATGCATTCTTTACTTGCAAAACTACACCAAAGTATTATTTTAATACGTAAAGTAAACTCATTCCAATTTTTGCTGCTAAAGAGTCTCATTACAATACCGCCTGTCTTCGTCATGGCTATAACTCTACACTACTACTACTACATATTTTGGACAGACTGTTACAATAAAAGTATACGTACACAGACACATTCTGTCGAAAAGGCTTTCTCCATTTCGCTTTCTCTCTCTGTGTGTGTGCAGAGTTTTTTGCAGAAGAAAGTAAAAGTAGCTGCCATAAAACTGCATAACCTATATTCTGGTTGCTACAGTATCTCATGGTGGTAATGACGAAGCCTATTCTCTGTTGTTGGTGTGTTTGCATGCTCTGCTCGCTTTGTCTTTGGTATGGAAATACTATAAAACGGAAAGTAAATTGCACTTCATGACACAAAGTGGATTTCTTAATGGACAAAATCCTGCGAACTGTAAAGTCCTAAAAATGGGATCGCATGTAATATAAATGTAATATAAAAAAGTACTGAGTCTCCCGACTAAATTACTTAGTTGAAGTGCTTTAGCCTGGAAAAGGCAGTTTTTACTTGCTTGTCTTCTGACTTGGTAAATTGCGATAGGATTGTGATAAGTTGACTTGGTTTAGTTTTTTCTCTGTGTGCGTCTTTACGTAAGTTTTTTTTTCAGAGTGAAAATGGATGGATGAGGCCGCACCAGATGCTTCTATTGACTATATCATTATATATTATATCCGATTATTCCATGTCTACTAATAATTCTAGCTTTCTACATTTCTATCCACGTGCTTTTGAAAGCACGTTAGAGTAATACTGGAAAAAAGATAAGTGTGGTTGGAGATAGATTATTGTATGGATGAACAACGATAGCGAACATTATGATTATGGACCCGTGTCATTTGTCTCTGAAATGGTTCTGTCAGCAGCATAAACTGTTGTGTGGGCTTTTCCCATGCTCAACGCTCATTTTCCTGATGTTGGAGGATGAGAATATGTGTGGGAGTGTGTTGAAAGGATGAAGACATACAAGTTCATCAACAATTGAGCTGCTGCGTCCTTTTGTTTCCATAAATAATCTGATTCAATGCATCTTCAAAGATAGACGAGACTTTTAAACATGTTTATTTTGGAATAGAATGCCAATTCATACCTTTGTTATATGCATACTTCAACATGTGTAGTATGTGTGTGCGATGGTGAAGAAAATATATCCATGCCACCACTTTGGTGGAATAAAAGAAGCTATGAGATAAGATATTATCATTCTGTTGTGTTATCCTTTTCAAAAGAAAATGGAACAAGAAAGGCCGTGGTGGTTTATCATTGTTGTTAATATTTTTCCTTTCTTTGGATTTTTTTCTTTTCGTCCCTCTCCTCCCTTTTTATGTCCTTTTTTGTAGCAATTTCACATTTTTACTTGATTGTACAATGAAGAGATGTTGAATGTGGCACGTTTACAGAGTAACGTGTATAAAAATAAAAGAAAATTGAATTGCACAATGATTTTTTTTGTCTACCATGAAGAACTAGAACTACTGGAGAAATAGAAGTCGCTTTCTCTTTTTTTACTGGCAAACTTGCAGGCTTCATAATCATAACTGATAGTATGTATGTGTCCATTTACCATCGTCATTTGAACAATGTATTTTTTCTAATATGGGGTAATAAAATGTATATATAAATATCATTTTCAGTTGATCTATACGGAAGGCATATTGATAATACTAATAGGAAATTGGAGATGTAACAGTGAAAGTATACTTTATTGCTTTAATTCCATAACAGCTCCAGAAGTACTCGCACAAAAGCCATATGGGAAAGCCGTTGACGTATGGAGTATAGGAGTAATCTCGTATATCCTGCTCTGTGGATATCCTCCATTCTACGATGAAAATGATGCAAATCTGTTTGCTCAGATCCTGAAAGGTCAGCATTTTCCTGTTTTAAAAATAGTGTGCTATTATGATGATTTTGTACAGACATGCCATCCCAAATTCACCTTACCTTTTGCAACATTGGGAATTTGATTGATGATGAACGTGCGTCGTTCGTCTTTTCCCTTCTCTTGGGAAATTTGTTTTGATAAAATAAAAAGTTTGACAAAAAACTTAATAATGAAAATGATAGAAAGTTTGAGTCGTACTAATACTTTTCTCATATCAGTAAATAATGTTATTTTTGTCTTTGTTTTCTGGCTTTATTTCAGGTGAGTTTGAGTTTGACTCGCCGTATTGGGATGATATTAGCGACTCAGCAAAAGACTTTATTCGTCAACTAATGTGTGTGGATGTTGAAAAGAGGTATAACTTTGCCTTTAATTTATGTATGCAATTAATTATTAATATTCATTCATAATGCAGCTAACGCGAAAGGGCCTTTATTCGACAAAGACAAATAAATCATAAAAAATAATACTTGCGTGTTTTATGTACGAAACGTAGTCAGCGAAACAAAACATTACACAGTACTAGTTACAAATGAGACATAAATCAATCATATACGCAGGTGACGGTTGTAAAACTAAATTATCCATGAAACTAATCCAAATCACAGGTTACCTTAGTCCTTAGTGGCCAACAGCGAAATAGAAATTGGTACAGATTTCTAGTTGCTCCAACGTTTCTTCATAAGATCTACAAGATAATCTACAAGATAAGATGCGGTGGTCATGGTCGATGATCCATGCGACTTGTTCGTTTCTAGTTCCATCCCTACGGAATCCAGTGAGGATCTTCCAGAAGGAATCTGGCATTGTGACTTGGCATTGTGATTCAAACGAATCGGGAAGACAAAGATACATGATTGTGCTTTGTCATTTGGGATTTTGACTATTTAGAACATTAGATATGCAAGTAATATTTTTCATGATTTATTTGTCTTCGTCAATGAAGGCGCTTCAGTGTTAGCTGCATTATAACGGAATAATAATAACTGATTACATACCAATTTCAATTACAGATTCACCTGCAAACAAGCTCTACAGCACCCTTGGTAAGTCTACCCTTCTACATTATTATACCTTTCCTTTCCGTTGATAACCCAACGTAAAGGAGATACGATATAATAGCTTCCACAAAATTGCGATATAAACATTACTAGTTGATCACCTCTTGAAATTTGCACAAACTCCAGTCGTTCAAATGTCTTAGTTCTATAAATATTTACATCCAGTCCAGTTAACTGTAATAGCATAGATCAAAAGTGAACAGTAATTTAATTAAAACAAGTTCTTTTTATAGTACGGATTCACATGCATGCATGACACAACTCGTAATTACAAGGGTGACCGAAACTAAACATTTATTGAGTAACAATAATAACATACCTACCTACATGATTTTCTAAATAGAAATGACGAAACGATGAAAGGAATAAGCGTATAAATTACAACTACAAAGTATAGAGTCCTGCTGGATGTGACTTTAGAATGCTTAAATCTACACCTAGATTTTATTTGCTTTCATCAGACACCACGGTTACTAATTAAGAATGTGGTTTCTTCCTCCCAGAAAATTCGTTGAGAAATGCCACTGTTACGAAATGTTTTACATTTTATGTGCACACATAACGATGTAAGAATCTCTTGCGACGGCACCTACCAAAAGTGTATAGCACGAACGGAACGAAGGATTTATTGGACTACAAGCCATATAATCATCATGCTACAATCCCGTGTGGTACTGATCCAATTTCCACAAAGGGAACATTTTCTGCTCTTCTCGTAATTATTCCCACGCAATCCTTTTATTTGCTTGTTATAATGCAGTAACAGATGTAATTTCCTTTCTTATTAACACCAACCCAGATCCGACATCCAATGCGCTTTGCTATTGTTACAAACACTCTTTAATGAGAACAGAACTTACAGTAGTGTGTCAGTTTTATCTACGACGACGACGAGAAATGGGGTTGTGTAAAAGACTTTCATGTCCTTTATCCCCAGAAGAATGAGTGGATGCCAGATCTTTGTGAAAGGACAACAACAGGGTACAATGATGAAAAGGGAAAGTTGTGTACCTGTAGTAGTAATAATAATAATGATGACATACTCTCGCGTGCATTACATTATATTATTTTGGACTTGGATGACTTGGAAATGAAATGTGCAGATTTGAGTTGATATATGGATTCAAAACATTTTATACTTTCCGATCTTACACGTATAATATGTAGAAATGTATATACATTTTCTACGGTACTGCTGAGAAGTACCCTTCGGGAGATAGCAAAAAAAATAAGCTTCGTCTGGCGTATCCCTCACTAACAATGTAAATGAAATGAATGTTTGAAATACGGCATTTTGTAGAAAGAACAAACGCTGGATAAAAGAATCCACATTTACAAAGCACAAAACTGGTGAACTTAAGGTACAAGCGGATATATTGTATACGTGAAAGTGACGGTGAGAAGGCAGCTTATTTTCACCAGTACTTTTTGTGTAGATTCGAAAACAATGCAAATCTTGCCTTTCCTACTTTTCCATCATGTACATTTCACATCTGAGCGACTGGAGTAGCTGAGTAGTAATATAAAATGATGGCAAAAGCTTATAGCTGCTTCTGCTGGTAGCAACATGGAATATTATTTGATTTTTCCACCTCATTTATTTTTACAGGATCGCTGGAAACGCAGCAAGCGACAAGAACATCCATGGAACCGTCTCAGAGCAACTGAAGAAGAATTTTGCAAAATCCCGTTGGAGAGTAAGTTTTTATGAATACCCGTTCCCTCTATTATGATCATTATAATACATATTGTTTTATACTTTGGAGTGCTATATAACTTTCATATTGTATTTGTAATAGCTTTCTATAATTGTTAGAATGATAGATACATGCTTAAATAGATATTATATGTATATATCCAACAGACTTATATACTTGAGGCAAATAGTTTATACTGGATAGTTGTCTAAAGACTTCTCCAACAATTACAAGTACTTTTAATTATCCCACGAATAGTAGCATTATTTGAATACAGACAGGCTACAAGCATGCATGCTAGTGATGTGACGCAAATGTGTACGCAACGAATCTACCCTTGCCGTTAGAAAAAACCGCATGAACGTATGTCTTAACTCTGTGGTGAATGGGGTCAGAAACTTTATTATCCTCACAATAACTTAGTTTGCCGAAAAGGGCCTGTACAAACCTTTATACTATTCCTATATTGTATGTCCTATAAAAAGGGTCCTATATACCTCTGGTAAAGTTCACACTTCATTAGTTTTTATACATTTCCTCTCAGACTCTGTTTCTGATTCTGACATCGGACGGTATTCAGTGAGGCGGCTCTAAAGGACATTCCAAGGAACATTTTGCATTTTTTGTGATAACTTGTTGTATTTGTACTTGTTCCGTGGTTCCTTAGAATGTCACGAAACCAAATTGCATGGCAATGACAGTAATACAGATATTTGTTTTTCGCATTATAAGTCTGACTGGCTATCAAAGAAGTTGTACTAAACCTCTGAAACATTCCAAGCATCTATTCCCCAGTCTAGTGACTAGAACCAGATGTGTCCACTTTTGACATTACAATTTGGATAGCTCCGTAAATTATGACTTGTATCCCTTCCCTGAATCACAAAAGAAGCCAAACTACTTGCAAGGAAGAATTCATGCATGCATTTTACATATCTGGACAATATTAATCAAAATCGTGAACACTCCTAGTAGAGTATATTTAATCGTATTCTGGCAGATATATATGAAGGGCTTGAACACTTTTGGCAAATCCATTTAAATATTCGTTATAGATAAATATTTATGTTCTAGAGATATAAATTGATAACTTTGCCTAATGCTTGATGATGATTGTTCCTATCTTTCTTTCAGCAACTGATGCATGCTATTGCGATGGTGCACAAGATGCAAAGATTAGCCCTTAGTAGCTCAAATAGCATGGACATCGATGAGAAAAAGTGTAGCACGATTGAAGAAGCGGAAGAAGGAGTGGATGAAGGATCGCAACTTAGTCTCGTTTAAAATTTTTAGCTTTCATCAAAGGAAAAAAACTTGAATGAATTTTGGAGCCTTCCTTATAGATTTGCGTTTTTAGAAAATATGACTATTACAAAAAAAATAAATAATAATATAATAATAAAATAATAAATGAATTTATAACCAGCTTCTATTATATATTATATATATTAT
>JAHZMV010006635.1:0-10738 GCA_027743765.1 Coecobrya sp. COE2
GTACAACACATTTGTATGTCTTGGCTGTGTGGAAGAAAGAGCTGCAATTAGTACATTGAATACTTTTATGTGTTAAAGGATCACAGGTGCGCCGTAAGCACACCTGCAATTATATTTAGGGGCATCGCGATACAGTCGCGCTACCCACAAGATAGGAGGTTTTGGAAAAAACAAAGAAGGAGAAAAATACACAGGGAAGATAGGGAGTTGAGAAGAACAGTTTTGACAGTTGAAAATAAATGTTGGTATATGGAGAGAGATGAACATTATTCCTTTAGCGTTCGGAAGAGTAGGTTGAGAAGAAGAGAGGAGAGACATTTTGTGTGTGTAATCTAACTCTGTGGAGAAGAAGAGAGATAATTATTATTGTTATATAGGTTTGCTGTTGTTGAGATTTCAAAAATATATATAAGAAACATTGTGTGTGGTGATAAAAAGGAGCTGAGTGCAGAAAAATGCATACTAGTCATTATGCAATTAAGAAACTACTACATAATTATTTCCCTGAACAATACCGTTAACCGTGTCCTTTACTTGTGCATTGTGTCCTCGTCACACCATCATCATCAGATATTTACTATTTTTGTGCTAACTAGTGGGCGTGAATCTGAAAGGGAAAACCAAGCGAGAAGGAAAGGCAAATCCAGAGGGAGCAGCAAGCGACAATAAAGTAAGCTAAGTCCTTCGAGAGATTAATATTTAATGTTGTCATTATCGTCATCATTCACATAAATAGCGGCATCCCTCATATCATCATAAATACCTCATTTTCCTACTCTCACATATGTCTTCTCTACATGCCTTCTCCACACGATCTGCATTTGCTTTGCATAAAGCTTGTTTACTAATCTTACGGACTTTATGCAAATCAATATATCTCCCGCGGGAGACAGGATAATGAAACAGAGTTACTTCTAGAATGTTCCCAGACTTTTTATTTACAATAATCAACTTTGTCCTTGTCCTATGACCCCTCGGTATGCATTCAACAGGTGCTTCAACGTTTGCTATCAAACAGTGCTTTTCCCCAAGTTTGCTACTATGCGTTAGCTTCTTTACGTCGTACAGCCGGCATTTGCGTGAGTACTGCTTTATGTATAGATGGAATATGAAGTCTGGAAAATTCTTCGTCAGATAGGTCGCAAGACTGGTCAATACCGCTTGGTAGTCGGTCGATCAGTCCTGGACCATTGAAATATTTCAAAATCAATTTCAAACCTATTTTTGAAAATATATATTTACATTGATTTGTAACACTGTTCCTTGTGCGTCACAGATGGACTTACTATTTTGTTCCCATAGGTTTTAATGCCCGGTTTCTTCTCTATAATTCTGTATGAGGCCGAATATTTGCCTTTTAAGTTTTTGGCCACAGCAGCCAAACAGGTTGATAGACGGTTGTTAATTCAAAATGTACGTTAGTGGTTGCTAAACGACAAGGATGGTCTGGATGTTTTAGGTTGCCTACCAGTTTTGTAGCCACCTTAATTCTGATGATATTGTATATCTTCGTTTTGCTAATAACTGTCATTTGAAAACAGGTAACGGTCTTGAACTTTGACCAACTACCTAAAATTACGTAATAGGAAAGTGGACTTTTTGCGGGCTACTCATCTCCGTTCTGTGACGTTGTGGAGAATTAAAACAAGAAATTCTAATAAATCTGAGCATACACTAGAAGGATATGGGAATATTCTGGAGGAAACCGCTTTTGATTATCTTATCTCCTTTTGAAGACATACTGATTTCCATAAAGTCCGTAAGATTAGTAAACAAATATTATTCACGCAGTATAGCACTCTCAATGGATTGGAAGACAAGCATCTTCAGGTCCTCCACACAATATAGTGATGTAGCGAAGGGTAATCATATGCAATGCAGATTAGGCTTATTTTCTGATGCAGCTGTGGCCAATGCATTATAGGTAGAACTCACAAAATAAAACCACTTATCACTTTTTCATTATAATCTCTAAATTACTGAGAAGAGCTGATCACTATTTCTATCACTGAAAAGAGAAAATTGTTCTGATCATGGAGGTGTAAAATATGATGTCAGATTCCCGATGTTAACACTAGAAAAGTAAAACTATATATAAATATAATTCCCCAAGTCTCACAGAATTGCATCTTATTTCGTCCACAGCAACAATCCGTGTGCGATGAAGCAGCTCGATTTATAGCTAGGTAGTAGAATCATTATCCTACTTCCATTTGTAAATGTTTATATTACATTAAGCCATAGCTACTAATTCATCAGTATGATTTTTAGTGTTATATTATGTTATGATATGGAGGTGCCAGAATGAGCTGCCAATGTATGGGATGTACAAAGTGGGCATGATATGTGTACAAAATTTTAGCTAGTTCTTTATGTCTTTTAACGTAGCATTCATTTTACAAATTTGCTGTTAACATCTGATAGTATTATATCATGTATGTCTGCACGTTTCCGATGGGTACCCAGCAACTTTCCGATATGAAAGTAATACAGTATTTATTTAGTTTACATATTGTTCCAAGATGATATACCTGTATATATTTGGGAACGTGATTATGTTAGGAAAACTAGTTTATTCTGTGTACAAATCAGATGACTAAATTTACGCATTTAACTCAGTATGACATCAAACGTTGCTGTTCATGGATGAAGGTCATACCACCGTAGCCGAATGTCTGGGCAAGTGTTTACTTACCCGCTGGGTATTTGGAACTTGATCGTCATAAAGCTTTCAACCGCTGCAAAGTCATTTATACCATTTAAGAGGGAATAAGATATATATTACCTGCAGTAAATAATTTTATATGCGATTTGTTATTGCGACAGAATTTTTATGACACATTGTACAACGACGTAATAAGTATTATTGATACTGCATTGAGATTTACAACATATTTTGGCTTAACATGTCACAAATTATGTACCGACGCTCAATGTAAACTACTGCAAATAATAATTTCAAACTAATCAATAGCAATGTGCTGTCGTAAATTAAGCTAAACCAACAAATTTGTGAAAGTGGAAATTTTTATGTAATTTTGTATCTGCGTTTCCGGCATTTCAATTGTGCCGTGCAGGGATTTTGGGATCTACAGAGATTTCTGTTTTGAAGATAGGGATTTCAGCTTCGAATACTGGAATTTCAGCATCGAATAATGGGATTTCAGCTTCGAATACTCGGATTTCAGTATGGAATGCTAGGATTTCAGTATGGAAAACTGGGATCTCAGCTTCGAACACTGTGATTTCAGCTTCGAATACTGGGATTTCAGCTCAATTACTGGGATTTCAGCTTCAAATACAGGAATTTCAGCTTCGAATACTGGGATTTCAGCTTCGAGAATGGGGATTTCAGAGATTACTGGAATTTTATATGGATGTTACAGGGATTTCTGGAATTGTTCAGGGATTTACGGAATTTTCCAGGGATTTTTGGAATTTTTCGGGGATTTCAAAGATTTTGGAGAATCTGTTTCTTTTCTCTTCGAAGATTTCGACATTGAAAACACGGGTTCAGGGATTTTTTAAAAATTGCGATGTCACTGTTTTTGTAAGAACCTCCATGTCCGCAATTTTGAATTAAAATTTATAGTTAAAAAGTATAACCCCCGCGAAAACTAGGTTACTGAAAGGGTGTAAAACTTAGTTGACACAAATGTTAAATTTGGGCGTCTGTATGTGAATGTATAATATTGACGAATGCATCTATACGCTTCATTCCCTTTTTGCTTCTTTAGGACCCTTTTCGTCAAATACATATCAGCTAGCATCAATCAAGATATTTATATGCAGGAAGCCTACCGCCCTACGTGCGGCGGACTTACAGAAGAAAATCGTAAAAAATAGTATATACACAAGCACTATCTAATAAATATTGTAAATATTATGGATTATTTAAGCTGTGACGCATGGTTCAATGCGTGCAATTTTACGATGCATGTCTCACGACATGCAACGCACGTGCAAATAATAGAAACCAACCACTTGTAAACTGAGCATATGTGTGTTCTAGTTTTAAACTGAGTTTAATTTACGTAATAAAAATGCTGCGTGGCTATGTATATAAAATGGGATAGACCCCGACCAAAATTCCGTAGAACCAGACTGAGATTTTCGTTATTTCAACTACAACTGTCGCTAGCAACTTAATCCTTTATTTTCAAAAAATTGTATAATTTACGTGTTTTGATTTGCATAGGTCGGAAAAATGGAATTGTCAAACGAACAGCTTAAGAACGCCTCTGCAAGGCAAAGCAGGCAAGATAAAGGTTTTTTCGTTGTCAATAAAGCAATCCTTGTTGTCTTAATAACGTGTTTAGGAATTATAGGGCTCGTCGCAGTTGGTTATAATTTCATTAGTACTCTTCAGCATCAGTATGCTACATATACAAATCACAGATCTACTGATCAAAGGCTTTCAAATAAGGCAAGTGAAAGCGGTCATTTGAATAAAAAGTCGGGCGTGAGATTACCAGACAGCATTGTTCCAATGTATTATAAACTGGAGTTGATTCCATTTCTAGAACCTGAAAAAAATTTCACTTTCCATGGAAAGGTTTGGATAGATGTAAATTGTGTAATTGACACGCCCCATATTATCCTGCACGTTAGAGATTTAATGATTCACACCGAAAATGTCACAGTTATAAAAGTTGAAGAAGCAGAGCTTCCTGTTTCATTAAATAATCCACATAATGTAAAGGTTGAAAGTCATGAGTTTGACAAGGAGATGGAATTTTATAAAATAATTGTCGGAGGAGCAAAGTTGCAAGCTGGCAAATTGTATAGGATTTTTATTCAGTATACTGGAGTTCTAGATAATGGTTTGTGGGGATTTTATAGAAGTTCTTATTTTAACACAGAGGTTAATGAAACAAGGTATATTGAAACTAAATCGAGTAAATTATTAAGTGAAATCCAAAACAATTAATAAACTAATCTTATATTTTTTTATGTAAGATAACCTGATCGATTATCTTCTGAAAATAGTTTGTCTGAGTTACATGAAACGATGTGTATCTAAATGCTATTTCACAGACAGGAGATGAACGGCTGGGTGTGGGATCATTATAGAAAATCGGTTCCAATGTCAACCTATCTTTTAGCTGTGGTCGTATCTGACTTTGGATACAGAATTTCGAACAGATCATACAGTAAATCTCAGTTTCGAGTTTGGGCAAGACATAGTGCTATTCCGCAGGCGGAATTTGCCGGAAATATTGGAGCACGTATTTTGACCT
The DNA here is from genome assembly GCA_027743765.1 of Coecobrya sp. COE2. Lineage (NCBI taxonomy): Eukaryota > Metazoa > Arthropoda > Collembola > Entomobryomorpha > Entomobryidae > Coecobrya > Coecobrya sp. COE2. The sequence goes on from JAHZMV010006635.1 coordinate 5,241, forward strand.
TTTATGAAAATTACTTTGAAGTTGACTACCCATTACCAAAACAGGATCTTGTGGCAATTCCGGACTTTCATGCTTGTATTGATATTTGTCGAATTAATTGATTAATTGATTATACATAGTATCATTTACAATGCGTCTATTTTCGTTTCAAAGCATATAAAAATATATTTTAGCTGCAATGGAAAACTGGGGATTGGTCATTTTTAGGTATAAAAATTAATCCATGTCCGGTTATTTTCAGTTAGTGGTTTGAGTCATAATTATTGAAAAATTAATTTTAGGGAGTCTTCCATGCTATTTGATGAAATTCGTGCTTCTGACGAATTTAAACAACTGATTGCATTGACGGTATTATACGTTTCATTATCATAAATCTCTAATAAAATGCAATCAACTAATTTGTATAAAATTATTGTATCACAAAATTGTAGATCAGCCACGAGCTTGCCCACCAATGGTAAAATTTATATAATGTAAAACCCCTAGTTACTGTTGCTATCAATAGTTCCTCGCTAGTACACGCTCTGGTCAGCTGTGAAGTTACTTACATTTTTATTCTAATGAGAAGGGAGAGCTTGTTGATCCGAGTGGACAAATTTCCATTTTTCGTCGCATGATTGCGATGTGTGGTGAATGGGTCTGAATAACACAGCTAGCAAAGACTGAAAAAAGATGCATTTTGTCTCAGAGATTCAGCTAGTATTGTCATAAAATATTCTACATAATCTCAGTTAAACTCGTGTTACTAGTCAAAATTTCAGTTAATATAAACGAACTAGCAATAACAACAGTAACTCAGAAATCAATTAAACGTAATATATAATTGTTCTTGATAGGTTTGGGAATTTGGTAACTCCAAAGGTAAAACTAACGCGGCGAAACATATGTTAAATTACCATACCAGTTTTGATTTAATGACTTATTAAATTAAAATTTATCTACATCATTTGTGATTTCAGTGGTGGAACGATTTGTGGTTGAATGAGGGGTTTTCTAGATACATTGAATATCTCGCAGTTGATCATGTAATTTTCATTTTTATTTTTCATCAAGCAAACTAATTGTAGAATATTTTAATACGTTTTCGTGTTATAATGTTCAGGTATACCCGGATTGGAATGCTAAGGAACTGTTTGTGATCGATGCATTACATAATGCAATGAAGCTTGATATGCTGGACTCATCTCACCCTATTTCTTCCCCGGTCCACCATCCTGACGAAATCAGTACCTTGTTTGATCACATTTCATACGCTAAAGGTATTTAAGGCAATTTTGAAATGCGAATTGTGAAGTGTCTTGTGAATTATTTATTGAAATTTTTTATAGGTGCTTCCATAATTCGAATGATTAATCATGTACTGACAGAATCTTCTTTTAAGAAAGGCCTTCATAACTACTTAACAAAATGGTGAGTCCATGTAACCACGAGGAATATCTGTGTGAACCAAACATTATCTATTATCTTGGTTTCCTGTACAGGAGTTATATGGCAGTAGATCAATATGATTTATGGAACTCGTTAACACAGCAAGCTCACTTTGATGAAACACTCGATCCTGCGATCACTGTAGCACAAGTTATGGATTGCTGGACGCTGCAAAAGGGTTACCCTGTTGTTACTGTTCACAGAAATTATGCAACTGACTCGGTCACATTCTGTCAAAGAAAATTTCAACTTTGTCAGGACGCTGCAAAACAAGGGGAAGATGGCTCGTACCGATGGTGGGTTCCCATTTCTTACAGTTCAAAAACTGAAAATATTAACTTTCAACAAACAAAGCCCAGTTTGTGGCTCAGTAATAACGATCACTGCCTCACCACGGGAAATATAACTGTAAACGAATCCAGTTGGCTTATCGTTAACGTTCAAGAGACGGGATACTACCGCGTTAATTACGACGATAATAACTGGCAGCTTATTATCAATCAGTTGATAAATAACCATTTAGCTATACACAAAGTAAATCGAGCACAGCTATTAGATGACGCTTTCCATTTAGCCAGAGCTGGGCAGCTTGACTATGAATTCGTGTTGAAAATGACATTGTATTTGAAAGACGACAATGAGTACTTACCATGGGAAGCCTTTTTCAATTCAGTTGAATTCATTGAGGAAATGCTTTCAAAGACTCCGATTTATGGATTATTTCAAAAGTTTGTACAGGCGCTGCTGCACAAACAATACATGCTTGTAGGAATTAATGACAATCGATCCGAGTCATTTTTGATACGACAACATCAAACTGGATTGATTAGAATGGCTTGCCATATGGATTACTCGAACTGTGTTGACACGGCTCTTGAGCTATTTTCTTCTTGGATGAAAACCGACGATCCGGACCAGGCCAATCCGTAATAACATTGTGATCTATTTCGAATATGATTAAACAGTAAGTGGAAATGGTTTATTTTGATTTATATTTTGTATAAGAATACCCGCTAACCATCGACATGCCGTGTATTGCACTGCAATTAAATTTGGGGGTGAAACTGAATGGGATTTTTTATGGGAGAGATACCTGAATACCGATTTGGCAAATGAAAGAATTGTTCTGCTATTGACACTTGGATGCTCTAAAGATGAATGGACATTAAAAAGGCAAGAAAAATTGTTAAGTCTAGACCCGTGGCATATACATAAACTCAAATGACCTGCTTATGTTAGGTACCTTTTGTGGGCTTCAGCGGAAGGATCCGGAATAAGAAAACAGGATGGGTCGCTTGTTTTTAAACTTGTTTCTATTAAAAAAACGGGAGGTCGTTTAGTGTTTAATTTAATTCGGGAGAATTGGTTACACATGGCAAAATAGTGAGTTTAAATATGTATGCATGCAAAAGATGTGTAGTCAGCCCTTACCCTGTTCAATTTCTTTTATAGCTTTGGGTTGGCCCAGTTTGGATTGTCTGATGTTTTCAAATATGCAGTTACCGGAATGAACACGGCTTTTGAGTTAGCTGAGGTATCCCATTATACCTGAGGAAGGCTTAAAATTATGTATTTAGTATCATCAGATGTAATTGGTAGATAAACTACTTTCAATGCTTTGGTTTTTAGCTTGAAGAATTTCAAATTAAATACCGTAGTCAGCTTGGATCAGCGTACAAAAACGTTGAACAGGCAATTGAATCTGTGCGGGGTAATGTCAAGTGGATGGAAAATAACTACAATATTTTTAAAACGTGGCTGGAAAACAATTTCAAACACGATTCACCGTCAATAAATTAAAATCTTAAAACATATCACGTCAAATATTTTTTGGTTGATACAACTGTTGTACACAATTCGTAAATGACATTAAAAATAACATTATTTATTGAAGGTTGTTTTGTGTTGTCGGAGCTTTACATGTTAGTTGAAAAAGGTTAAGAACAGAAACATTTAAATTATGCCAGTTAGTTTATTTTGAACTCAAGGTATATTTGGAGCTTTAAGCGTTGGCCAATAAATATAATACTATCTTTCGTTATACTAAAAATGGGATAGTCCTAATTTGTTTTTGGTATAATCTCCATTCGTTAAAAATAATCAAGAATTGCAGGTCAAAACATTAAATGCAGTATAATTTACAGATATCATGTGGTCGGAATGTGATACTGTTCTTCATTTTCATTTTAATTCTGATTAAACTGAGAATTTGAAACGATAATAGTCTAATAATGTATCAAACGCAAAAGTGATTACGAACGAGACAAATATACCCTGTCCGGTAATCATTACAAATTAGTTCACACTTCATTGACGACCAAGCAGAAATATATTATGGTAAACTGTTATAGCCATAAGAAACTACAATCGATTTGCTATAAAAGTCATCAAATTTTGGATCCGGAAGCTTCTTGAAACCCATCGATGTGAAGGTTCCAAAATTGGCTGTCCTCATCGCTTTTCCCAACAACTTGGCGATTTTACTGGTGTTACTCCCCCAGATAGCTTAGCATAGTCTAACTGGTGATGGTGGTAAATTAAGTTTGGGGTATTCTGCTTTGCCGAAGACCCATGCCGTCACGATTCCACCTGGCTACGGTATGCTAGGTGGCAATCATAGATTTGGTACGTAATTAATCCAATTATTACCCAACAATTTGGTCCGTTTAGGGGCGTTCTGAGACATACCCGTATCACACAAAAAGATGATATCCTTGCAATTATGTTCCTAAATAATGTACGAAACTAGTCCGTCCTCCATATTTTAACTAAAATGCAACGGTACAGGCATGGTGCGCACATTTTGGGAACCCATATGTCACTTTTTGTCTTCCGGGCGCACCACATGAGGAAATTTTGCTTTTGGTTAAACATTTTTGCTGCAAGCTATATATATCTTCCCTTGAGCGTTTTGGAAATACAAAAGCACCAAAAATTTTAATCAATCGCCGCAATCTTTGAAGGAACCATTTTGGAAACAAATCTGTATCAAGTTTTCACACGTTTCTTGTGGTCCTTAACATATTATGGGGTCAATAGTTTGGTATATATTTTATTACCCGTTTAATTTACTTCAAAGTAATGTAAAGATGTAATTTCAAGATTACGTTTTCTAGCCTCTGGGAGCACTGAAACTGAGTGCTACCTTATAAATAAGTTTGAAGTTAAGTTTTCATTTCAACGGTCCTCCTTAGTCATAGGTTGACCGGCACTTTCGGTTTCTGTGGTGTTTTAAGTTCATGGGGATCTACCAAATATATTTTATATTGCATTCTTCTAATTCACCCCTTTGTGATAGTGCTGCAGAGGTTTTAACCTTACCAATTCAGCCATATTTTTCAAACAGGAAATAACAACGTCTTGAAGGTCTTTGTTGGCCGACGTTTTCATAATAAAGATAATCAAAACTGGAAACCAAAATATAAAGGATGTGAAATTATGGTACTGTGAACAAAATCCCGTAAACGGTTTTCCATATTTTGTCTTCTATCTCCTCTTACCGCTCCTCGCATTCATTCCTAATAATAACAGGACAGGCCTTACGTAGTAAAACGTTTCCCGGATCACAAGATATTAAAGCTAATATCACATCAGCCAAACCTGCGTCTCGGTGCATGTATTTCAGGATTAGCAAGAACATTTTATTCTCAATTTCACTTCATATAATTTCACTCCTGATTGAACAAGTATAAAAAATCTATTCCCTCTTGGGTGAAAAAAATATCTATAAAATTCAGTAAGGTAAATACAAGGTATTTATAATATAATAGTACGAGAAAATTCTTACAAATGTCCCTGCGACGCAGTTTTCAAAATATCAGTTATGGCCAAAAATGTGATTGACTTTGCCTCAATAATCCCTGATGGCCATGCTGACGGGAATTTCAAAAATATCCCTGATAGCTGAATAATCTTCATGACCAAGGATATCATTGATGGCCAAAAATATCGCTGTTGGTCTATTATCGATATTTTTTGTCTTAAACATTATCAGTCTAGGACCAAGTGGCAAATTTGCCACTTACGAAAGTGGCAGATTTGCCACTTACGAAAGTGGCAGATTTGCCACT
>JAHZMV010006636.1:0-11141 GCA_027743765.1 Coecobrya sp. COE2
CGTGTATATAATATGAACCAATTTCTTATTGTGGGGTTGTGCACTCCCAAGCATTAAACATGCTTTTAAGGCCAACAGATTGTGTAATCGAAATATGTAAAGTATTGACTAGAGATGAGACGATACTTCTAAATGCTGTAAACATTTTGTGGTTCGTTCCACGTTTACCACCATAATCCCAATGTTAATACTGGTTTGTAGACCAGTATGTAGTCGGGGAAAACAAATATTTCCTTATGTGGGATTTTCGGCAAATCCGTCTCACTATATGCATCCAGATCTCAAACACATATTATACGAGACAATATTTAGGAATGCTCTACGTACAATCGCCTCGTGTTTCCGGTATTGATCATTATAGTATAGAAAGAATACATTGGTTAACCATATTTATCCTATCTAAAAATATGTAAACTTCAAAAATCCTAATAATAACCGTCCTTATTAGATTGTCAGTTCACAAATGTCAATCTATTTTCATATTTATTAACCTTGGAAATTATATGACGTTAAATACCAAAGCATACTAACGAGGGAAACTTGGTTGGCTTTCCTAAGTAATATTGCAGACACAAATTGATGTATCCAGTCATTCTAAATAGAGTCATTGAAAGGTAAACTGCGCATTTTATATTTTATACCTAGGTATATTTGACGAATCAAAAATTTCCACTGCGACAGGAATGTTTATAATAATAAGGCATTTATTGTATTCAGTCATACAGTTTGACTTTCTCTTCTAGGTGACCACATTCTATCTAATACTAATTTGTTTTGCTGCTTTACTGCAGATCACTATACATACTGTAGACTTTACTCCAATTAGCCCTTACGCTAGATTCCTAGAAATCCACTTACATCACACCAGATCCATTTATCTAAACTACTGAATGAAAACCTATATATTAAAACAGCAATTTTTATTATTACTATAGATTTTACTCTATTCAGTCGTACAAAATGATTTATCGTTGAGGTCAGTCCGATCTTTCATTACATTCAAGGCACTAACACAAATTCGACTGAATATACTCCATACAAAAAGAAGTGAAAGCTTTGGGCACACAAGCGTGTCAACAAATAATTTGTTTCAATTATTGTTTGCCAACGTTACTGTGAAATATGGGTAAATTGCTTTACTCGCTGTTACAATTATTATTCCATAATAGAGTTTGCTCAAGCATTTATTCTTTCTCACAGCGCTATTACTACAGCTAAGCCATTTCACTAAAGCTAACACAAATTTGGTCAAGATTCGTTTAGGTTATCATAAACGTTCATAAATTTCCGGTTGAAAAATATCATTCTAATTGTTTCAAATATAAATAATACATTTTTGGTTATAATTCACTCATTAATACTGGGGAAGATTTACCCATACTAAAATATAACTTGAAACAAATATGAATTATTTTAAATGTACCAGCAAAATAGATTTTATAAAAATATTTTTAAATGTAGGGTACTATGTATTATGCTCCCCATATCGTGTTTCCGCTAAATTAGTTGAGTCGGACGATAAAATCCTATGCATTTCAACAGGAGCATCTTCCCGAAATATAATTCCACATAGAGCAAACAAAAAGGTTCAGTTTGTTAGTAAGTACTGGCTTCCCCAAACAATTTTGTGTGCATGTTGCCAAATATTAAATATCTTTTGGCTAGTTGGAATAATTCTGCATGAAATCCCAAGAAATACAAAAAATCCTTCGGAATACTTTGACTTCTTCTATATAATTTGTAGCGGGTTGATGAAAATTATTGTGGTGAAAGAATTCTGGTTTAACCAGAAGCAATTTATTAGTCTATTGTCTTACATAAATGACACATTTATTATTGACAGGGATAATAAAAAGGGATTTATTTCATCAATGTGTGTCATACTTTCCCTTGGTGGTTTGTATTTCATTTCATTTGTGGTGACTATAGTACATGGTATTGGACTACAACATATTGATGAGCATGATTCACAAATTTGGACGTTTCAATTATGGATAAACAGACTCCTCAAAACATCCCGCCACACCTTCTTTGTCAATTCCTCGTTTGATGAAGGTGTTGAGCCTCGATTTTCAGTCTCTGATATTTTCCTGATTATCTTTGGTGGCGTTGGATATTTTCAGAGGCTGGTGCTTGGATATTTGCAGGAAATGTTTCTGCTAATTTGCTCCATGACACTATGGATAGAGACGTGCAGTTTTGAAAACAACCTCATTAGATATTTAAATGCAAGCCAACGGGATAAATTGAACATGGATAAGCTGACCTGGCGACAGGTTCTGACTCAATATGAGGAACTGCAAAGTCTCTCTCAAAAGATGAATGGAATAATTGGCACAAATGTTACCATTTATCTAATGATAGTTATTCTCTTCTACTCAATCGGTTTCCATAAAGCATTTATTCAAAGCGGAACCGACAGTGATTGGAGCCAAATGGTCAGGCTATTAATATATTTTTTGGGAACATGCTTGATTTACGTTATAACAGCCGATATCCCCCACAGGGTAATATATAATAATCAATCTCACAGCTCCTTAATAATGCTAAGGCGTGTTATGATATACTTTCTGTTTTGTCTCAGATGACGTGTGTGTATAGGTGGCTGGATTTGGAAGAACATCAGTCAAGTATTCCAACCTACAAACTCAACATGATTCTTGACAAGCTTGGACGTCATGAAGTAAGTATCAAAGCAAGTGGATTATTTCCCATCACTTATGGACATATAGCAAACGCAGTTGGTGTGATGGTTACGTATTTTATAATTTGTTTGCAAGCCAAGTAAATGGTAACGTAACAAAACTTAGGAATAGGATGTTCATATGAAAATACTATTCAAAATTAATCACTGCGGTTAAAACGGTAAAAAACCCATGTAACTACAAAGGCTAGGACAAATGTCATTGCAATGATATAGATAAATAAATGATGATAATGTAAATAATGATGATGATAATTTAAATAAATCATGTACTTTAATTCCCTGCCTATACTGAAGAGAACGTGGAGTTAAGAGAACATTGTTTATAACATATTAACATATGTTTTTGGTTACTTGGAGGAAGTTATATTATTTGTATTTTCCCTGACGTTATGCGTGGCTATGAGTAACTTTGTGAATAAGTTGAAATAAACTATACAAGAAATCAAGGGAACTAACGTTGGTATTATGGAGGTAGATCTTCCTTCTTATTGTAAGTCTAGGTGGCTCGAGGTTCTGAACGGATACGAGGAACTGGAACATCTTTTCCTACTGATGAATGACATAATTCATTAAATCATTCAATCAAGTGGAATATTCCCAATTACGTACAGCCTAGTGGCAAATGTTATTGGTGTTACCGTTACGTACTTTGTTATTTGTGTGCAAGCCAAATAAATGGTTTTGTGGTTTAAAAACTTTCATTTTGAAATAAGAGTTGAATTTCTTGCTTGATACATTGTAGTAGATAAAGTGAGCAAATAATTTGCGGAAGCAAATATATTTGTAAATAGGTTATGCCACCACAATAATTTCCAGTTCCAAAATTGATTTTGTATTGCTGATCGTGAGTCATTTGATACGGGAAAAGATTTTGTTGTCAAGTAATTTCATTTCATTTGATATCATCCCATCGTGCAGAATAATAATGGAATAGAATTTGTGAGGTTAAGATATATTGTGGCAGTAAGTTTGCATATCGACATTAATAAATTATGAAACTTAGTGATAAACTACACTTGAAAATTATGACTATTGCATAATTTCAGTGACAATTCGTATTGTTCGTATCATGGAAGTTTATAAAAGTTCACATATGGTCTGATCCCTCATAATTAAACTTGTATCAAAAAAACCTGGTTGATAAGATAAGCTGATACTTATGATTTTTACAGCCTATGGAACGATAAGAAGGACGCCTTAGCAAGGTTGGCACAAGGAAGAAATTAGGTTCACCAAAGCTTTCAAACTAATATAATTCCACGTTTCCCCGTGTCGCAGATAAAATAGTATGCTCCATTTCAGGATTAGCATCAACCTGACAGTTCGTTCCTGCTGTTAGTCAGAGTATTCAAGTTTAATTAAATCATTCTACTTCAAGCAAGGTGAACCAAAATGATTTTGGATAAAATATGCTTCAGTAATCACGTTTTTGCAAAAGATTCAATTTTCCATAAAGGGGAGAACGCTATTGTGCGTGGTTCTATCCCAACGATTTCAAACTAGATAACATTTGCAAATTGTTAGATTCAAAACATGCAGCCAAGTACTAAAAGCTTTTTCATTATTTTCATCAGGTAACCAATATTCCATTAAATTGGCCCCATTATGGAGCACACAAGCGAGCAGGGTAGCTATTATCTTCAATTTCCTTTGCTGTATCCAAACTTAAATGGATAGTAGGACTAATTTAGTTCTCTCGTAGCTCATAATAATATTACAATTTTAAAGCTTGAGTTCAAGTTTCTCTAATTCTAATTAGACCACTTATATAATTAGGTGGTCTTCATTCAGAAAATAAAGATAACTGAAGTTTCAGTTGAATGAAAGGTTCAGTTGACCCTGATCCATGCTGGGAACTGCAACAATTGCGGGCATATTTCTCGACAGAACAATATTTTTTTTGCTACCAACCAAAAAACCATCTGCGTTTTCTCTATCCTTAATTTACCATGAATTTTAATAAACACACCAATATAACTAATTTTTTAAGAATATATTTAGATTTTTGTTACTACCTACTCTGTTGTCCATTTCGTATTTGCCTTAAAAGGGTCGAATCCAATCCCAAGGTAGTTTCCATTCCTACTTCTTTATTATCGATGAATATATTTTCGAATAGGACAACCAAAAAAATTCAATTTCTGACTCAGAGATGGTTTCCACAAACCATCTTGTGTGTAATCTCACAAATATTTCATATTATCTGGCTTATTGGAACCATTCGCGAGGACATCCCACAAAAGCAATCAATCAGCCCTTCAAGATACTTTGAATTGTTCGGTTCCGTTTCCAGCTTTATGTTGAAAATGACAGCGGTTAAAAAATTCTGGTTTAATCAACAACAATTTGCACAGTTATTGTCTTATTTAAATGAAGTTGTCAATATTGATCAGTCAAAAGAAGGCTCATTTGTTTCCTCCATTTTTGTAATCTATCTAATTGGAATGTTTTACGTTATTGTTGTTCTGTCCACATTTCTACGAGGCTTTGGACTCCAACCTATCGAAGAACAGCATTTGCAAACCTGGACGTTTCACGTCTGGATTGATAGGCTTCTCAAAACATCTCGCTATACTTTTTGGATGAGTTCCACAACATCGCAAGTTACTAATCATACATCTTTCGAAAAATTTGTAACGTCAGATTATCTTCTGATTTTTTGTGGAGGAGTTGGATTTTTCCCGAGACATGTGCTTGGATATTTTGTACCATTATTGCTATTAGTAACTTCCCTTACGCTATGGATAGCGACAAACAATTTCGTCAACAAGCTTAATAGAAGCATAGAAACTTGCAGACAGAAAAATCTTTCCGGGTCGGAAAATGACGACTTTCTTGAAACTAAGCTGAACTGGAGACAGGTTCTGAATGAATACGAGAAATTGGAACAACTTTCTCAACTAATAAACGGTATCATTGGCCCGAATGTTAATTGGTTTTACCTGGAAAATGTTCTTGTCTACTCAACTGTTTTTCACCAATTATTTATTCTCAAGAGAATCAGTAGATATTGGAGCGAGATTGCCATTTTATGTATATTCCTTTGCGGGCGGGTCTTGATTATTGTGGCATCTGCGGATATTCCTCAAAAGGTACTTGTATTTCATTACAATTTAATCCAGCTAAGACAATTAATTCAACACAAGTTATATTTTTTAATCTACGTTGGATGACTTCATTGTACACCTGGCTGGATATGGAAGAAAATCAATCAACCATACCAATCTATAAATTAAATATGATGCTGGATAAGCTTAGACGCAATCAAATTAGTATCAAGGCTAGTGGACTTTCACCCATAACATATGCCCAAATAGCTAATGTGGTTAGTGTTACGGTTACGTACTTTATTATTTGTGTGGAAACTGAATAGAGTTAGCGTGTCAATTTTCAGAATGAATTTTATTATTGAACTATTGAACGATGACAAGCAATATGTGAGAGGAAAACAATTCTGTCGGTATTGGTTCGGTGAAAACTTTAAATAATTACTAATTATATTGATACATTTTGTCCGGTGCAAGAGTGAAATCCAGGATCCGTGGCTCCAATTAAAATTTTCAACTCACAAAATTATTTCTTAAGAATAGTTTGAAAACGCAGACATATTTTATAGATTTGTTGAACTACATTTTGAAATTAGAATTTCTCTGCCTATCGTATTCCAAATATTGTTTTAATGTTACTAATAAAAAATATTCTAGTGAGTGAGATCAAGATGGCTAGATAAATTAAATTAAATAAGGCTAGATTAAATGTAAATTAATTTTAAAATTAATTAGGAACATGATTTACATATCATTTTTGATAGTTCTCTTTATATTTACAAATTTGCAGGCATATTGTTTTAAAATATTACACATCTAATAAAAAAATATTAAAATATTGTGGTGGAAGTTGTTATCATTTTATCACATTTCAAAGCTCTAAGTATGATTTTCAATGATGTGTATGTATGTTTACCTTTTATTATACCATTTAATTGGCTAAATCTTCTGAGCACACAAGCGTCCCGGCCACTATTTTTTCTATTATTGTATAACCACTTATCCGTGAAACCTGGTTAATTTAGTTTTTTCGTGGTCTAAAATATTGCTATCATTTCAAACGCAACCTCTACCTAATTCAAGCAGATACTTCTATTCTGGGAGCCACTCATCCGGTCTTCATACCTAAAATAAATGCAGCACTAGTAATTTTATGTCGATAAATATTCATAAGTTTTCTGTTTGAAAATATTGTTACGCTTTTATCATTCTGTGATAGAAACATAATAGTCAAATTTTTTATTCGGTAATAGTTATACGCAAAAAGGCATTCTTATTGCTTGAAATGAACATGAAAAACAGTAAATCTGTCAAAATACATAATTTTATAAACATATTTTTAAATTTCTGTTATTACCTATTATGCTGCCCATTTCGTGTTTACCCTAAAATACTTCAATCAGAAGAAATTAGTTTTTAGTATTTCCGACACAAAATTGTCAGGCAATATAATTCCAACTAAGACAAACACAAAAATCCATTACCAAAAAAAGCGATGGCTTCCCCAAACAACCGTTTGTGGATTATCACAAATATTAAATATTTTCTGGAATATTGCAATTATTCGGGGAAGAATGTCCAGACATTTAAAAAATCCTTCAGAATATTTTCTATTATTTGGGGTAATGTGTAGTTTCATGATGAAATTGAAAATGGCTAAAGGATTCTGGTTTAAGCAGAACAAATTTGTAGATCTATTATCTTACTTAAATGAAAATTTCAATTTTGGAGCGGATACTAAAAATGCATCAATTTCATCAATCTATGCAATATTTACTATTGGGATATTCTATGTCATCATAATTGTGGCGACATTTCTACGTGGTATTGGACTACAAACCATTGAGGAATCTAATTCACAAAGCTGGACTTTTCAGTTTTGGCTGTATAGGCTTCTGAAAACATCTCGCTACACTTTTTATATGAATTCCACCATTCCACAAAGTGGTAAACCTTTGTGGGATGAAAGATTTTCAGTTTTTGATTTTTTCGTCATTATCTTCGGGGGAATTGGATATTTGCAAAGGGTGGTACTTGGCCATTTTCAAGACTTCATGTTACTAATGATCTCACTTACTTTATGGATAGCAACGTGCAACTTTGTAAACAAGCTTCAAGTAAGAATAAAATCATGGAAATGGAATACGATTAGCATTTTAGAAAAGGAGAGTTTTCCTCAGGACAAACTTTTCTGGTGGGAGGTTCTGATTGAGTACGAGGAATTGGAGCACCTGTCTCAACTGATAAGTGAAATAATTGGACAAAATGTTACTTGGTTTCTGCTTGACTCTATTCTCTTTTACTCAACAAGTTTCCACAAAGTATTCGTTCAAAGCAGAAGCAATAGTGACTGGAGCCAGCTTGTCAGGTTACTTATATTTTTTGGTGGAATGTGTTCAGTCTTTGTAATATCAGCGGATATCCCCCACAAGGTAATCCTATTTCATTATATTGTAAATGGTCAGCTTTTATTGTTTGGTTGTTGTTGTTGTATTGCATTAGATGGATTCACTATATATGTGGCTGGATTTGGAGCAAAATCAATCAACCATTCCAATGTACAAACTTCACATGATGCTTGACAAGCTTAGGCTCACTGAAATCAGTATCAAAGCTAGTGGAATATTCCCTATCACTTATGTGCAAGTAGCTAATGTTGTTGGCGTTACGGTTACATATTTTATAATTTGTGTGCAAGCCAAATAGAAGGCAACTCGTCAGTTTTGTTGGAATTCGTTAACATCAAGCTTATATTTTAAAAATGAACGTGTTTATTTTGAAGTCCCATGCCATTTTCAATATTAACGTATTCTAACAATATATTAATATAATTTTGAATATAATTTATCGAGTCATATAGCTATTCATAAGTATAGATTTTAAACACAAAATTATTGAAGTGTCACCTTGTGTTTAAGGATAATAAAAAATCTAATTAGTGAAACATTCTACACCAATTATGAAACTGTTTTTGACAGAATGTATACACATAGCGTGACGTCGCGGGACCATTAACTGGTTTCTTATGCAGTTTGTGTTATTATCTTCAATTTCAATCAAGTCAAATGTATTAAGTTATTCTGTACTCTGCTGTCCATTTTATAGTTTTATTGTTGTGCAGTATATCTGTTCGAATTAATTGTGAAAAATATAATTATTAAATCATGTTCATAAATTAAATATGTAATCGTTCCTGATCGAAGGTTCTTGCATTATTAAGTTATTGCATTATAATCTAAATCATATCTTGCACAATTGTCCACCAAAAAATCATATTCCCACATATGTTTTGCTGTTGACGCTTTTATTATTAGCATCAATTTCACGCCAAGGTAGGTTATCAATATATTTTTGATTAACTTGTCTTGATTTTCCCTTCCATTTCTATTAGCTGCTTAGCCTTAATCCATGAGCTGACTTGCTGTGCTATTAGACAAATTGAAAACACTCAGAAGATATGGACAATTTGTTACCAAATTAACTATAAAATTTGTTTTTTTACGAGGCTGGAAATCTGATTACGTTGTTAGTGCTCGACATATCAATACAAAATTTGTTTCATTTCTTCTAACATAGCTGCAAACACGAGGACATTTTTTACATTCTACTTGTTACAGTAAGAATGTGTAGCAATAAATCCACTAACTTTGCTTACTTCATAGCAAGCTTTTTTAATTTCTGTTATTATCTTCTCTGTTCTCCATTTTACATTTCTACTAAAGTTGTCGACACAAGCGATCAAATAACAGGCATCTCAACAAAAGTGTCACCTAGTATATTTCAAAACAGAAGAAATGAGAAAGTCCAACTTGTTTCTCAACGATGGTTTCCACAACAAATTCTCTGTGGATTGTGTCAAATTTTACATCTATTCAGGCTTGTAGGAATTATACGAACAAACATTCCACGAGAGATAAAGGACGCTTCGCAATACTTTGATTTATTCCATTCAATGTGCAGCTTCATGATGAAGGCAATCATCATGAAGGAATTCTGGTTTAATCAAAGTCAATTTTCATATCTATTATTTTATTTGAATTCGTACGCTGGTCACCATCGTATCAAGACATTCGTTTGTCTGAAGCCTATTTTATTAACCACTTGGCTATTGGCCCGAACGTGTCTTGGTTCTTATTGGAATCCATTCTCTTTTTATCAACCGGGTTTCACACTGTATTCGTTCGAAGCAGCATAAATAGTTATTGGAGTCAGACTATAAGATTATTTCTACTTCTGGGCCAAATCTGTTCTCTTCTCATATTTTCAGCGCACATCTGTCACAAGGTAGTGCATTAAAGCCCTATAGATATATTTTAATCATATAATAAATAATACAGTGAGTTTCAATTATGTTCTAGATGACGTCGTTGTATGTTTGGCTGGATTTGGAACAGAAAAAGTTAAAGACCAATTAAAGAATTAAACATGCTTCTTGATAAGCTTAATCGAAACCAGGTAAGTATTGAAGCAAGTGGACTATTCCCAAGTACGAACGGTCTAGTCAAAAATGTTATTGGCGTGCAACCGCAACCCTAATAAACTGCTTCAATTGACCTCTCAACAAAGTTATTTTTATGGCACGATAATTATTTATCACAAACTGCAAAAATTTTTATATCTCATTGCAAGTGGACGGCATGTCACAAAAGTTTGTTGTCAAGCGTTATCATCTTATTCTTTTGTTATCGCTTCGTGTGCCAATTGCTTAAACAATGGCATGAAAGTTTTATTTACAATGCTAAAATATACTGCACGTTGACATTTTGACATTGATAAATAACGTCCAAGATAAATCGTTTGCACTTGAATAAGTCCATAGGACATGAGTATATGATGTGCAATCAAAGTTAACATACGATACGAAAAAGCAGAAGTGTAATAATATAGTCTGGTCATTACATTTTTAGTTTTTGTATTTCTCAGACTTCCAATCATTCAAGTCACTGATCATTAAAAGTTGTTAAGTGAAAAGCAAAATGAGTTTGAAATTGCTCCTTCCTCTAATAATAGTACTGGTACCGTTCGTTAATTGGGACGGCTTAGAAAATTTTGTGCTTGCAAAGTTTTCAAACTATACCACCTGGTTGAAAGCTAACAATTTGGATCCAGCCCCTCGTGTCTTAGATCCTATTCGAACACACTTTAAAGCTTCCAATATTGTTACAAACTTGGATCTGAACTTAAGGTTTGGAGACTTTCATGCATTTAATTAAATAATATCCTAGTTAAATATTCAGCATTGATTAATGCTTCTTTACATTCCTTTAGAAACCTTGGATTTCAAGGCCACTCTAAGAAAGTTGGTATTAACAGAATTGAGACGGATCTTGTTCAAGGCTGGTTTTCGGTTTATTACGATTTCTCCGAGAACATAACATTTTACGGTG